>QLOM01000072.1:26904-41135 GCA_003313785.1 Termitomyces sp. MG148
GGGGAGGATGTGGACATTGCAATGGCCAATCGCAGCCGTGCGAAACGTTTTTGACGCTCCGTTCGTCATCATGGAGGGTGAGAGAGGACATTTGGTCCTTTCTGAGGAGCCCTGGGGCAGCTGAGGATCGGATGAGGGAGGGTAAGGGCCGGTCAGAGTCGATCTGCCCCACAAGAACTAAGGATTAATACACACACGTCTTTAATTTCCTGCCTTCACACCACCCAACCATCTTATATGCCTACTACCTCTCCCGTTTCGGCCTTGCTCCGCATCTGGAGCTTTACATCTCACTTGGAAAGACCAGAAATGGAGGATGAGCGGGTTAGGATTATGGATAGGTCCCGGGCCCACTGCGTCGAATACTTGCTTGTGGTTTGTTGCCGTCATTGTGCTGTTCTTTGTGCTGTTCTTACAATCTCCCTTGAAAAGTCGATTGCCTCGAGCACATTAGTACTCACCTGAAGGAGTCTATTACCGAACTTTTAACGACGTTTCGCAGCTTAATGATGGCCGCCATGGCATTACCTCAAGGAAAATATGTTGTTAACGGATTTGCTACGCGTGTAATCGAGTTATGCAGCGCGTCATCGTCTATTACCACAGCATTGGCCGTCACCTACATTGTGATGCCAGATATCCTCAAAATCTTATGTCCATCGACCATGCTGAACTTCTTGTCCCCAAGCTTTGTCTTTATTTTTCTTGTTACAGCCATCTTTACGACCTTCACTGTTTACACTAGCTGCATTGCCATTCTTTCTGTTGTAATTGCTTCCCATCCCTATGTGATCATTCCCCTCGTCATCATTTTTGCGTTGGCTGTTCTTTCATTTTCAATGAAAGCTTTTCTTGATTTCACCTGCCGTTTAATTTTTTTTATGTGAGCGCCTTTTTTTGTCATTACTATTGCATTTCTTGGACTGCATAAACCAATATATTGTTGCCTATCGCTACATTAGCTGCATGCGAGTGTACCAGACCGATGAGGAAGAAGATCAGCATGCGCTTGTCGTGTGATCAGCACCATGCTCATCGACACAACAGTGTTTCTAATTGATCTTTCTTGAGAAACATTTAAAGAATTTCTAATCGGTCTTTTTTTAGAAATACATCATGTTTTTACAATTTATTTTTCTAAAACAACACAAAGAAAGTTTATTGAAAAACATTTGATAAAAAAATTACAAAGATAACTTTAGAAAAACCAAAAGATACATGTGCCATATTTTTTAAGAAACAGTCTAGAAACACAATTTGTGTTCCCCACGTATTTCTTGAGAAATAGAGAAAGAAAATTTTTAAAAATAGCTCAAGAAACACACAAAAAACACAATAAGTGTTTTTTTTACTATTTCTCAATTTATACTTTTAGTTTTTCTGGAGAAACACTTGTTGGAAGTCACATGACCTGTTTCTAACGGATGTTTCTCCAGAAATCTCCGCCATGCCCCGAAGTGTCTGATTAGTTCAACAAACCCTACACTTTGCATTACTATCTGTGGTAGTGATCATGATACCATCTATGTTGTTGATGTGGCAATGCGTGAAATCATTCAAAAGCTGCCTATGAGCAGTAGGTCAAATATTTCAGTAAGTTCAGCAAATTCACCAAAAACAAAAAAATTCTAGGACAAATACAGGCCGTTGCCACTGCTGAGCTCTCAAACGGCAAGCATGTCATAATTGGTGGGTCAAGTTCTGGTAGTTTTACTGCCTCAGTGTGGGTGAAACAGGTGTGCAAGAATTGTACTATCACTATGATTTCTATTCACTGCTTATTCACTGCTTTGATAGCCTGTCAATCTAGTGGACAAACCTGTTGTCGTACATATGGCATCACTGATGGACAAGTGGCCATGGACTGCAGAGTGGGGCGCTCTCTTAATCCTGTGCTTAGCAATTGCCATCATGCATTTTTTTCCTACTTTTTCTTATTGATCCCTCAATGTCAGTAAGTTTGCCCAAGGTCATAACTCGGATTGTGACTACTTTGTCAGAACTTGAGACCACTGTGTCCACCCTGCCCCATGTAGTATTGGTTGTATATCAACCAGTTGAGGAAACATCCACCAGCACTGCCAGGAGTAATGGTTCTGATGGCTCTGAGGTTGTTGATGTTTATCTTCTACCAGTTTTGTCATAATCTCTTGTCATGCAAGATTTGAGTACTTGTATCCAGTTGTACCATTTTGTCATAGTCTCTAGTACTTGTGTCAGAGCAGAGCATAACATACATATATGTCATACATTGTAGCAGAACGCGTTTTGTAACGTGTGTTATGTGTCTAGCAGAGTCCGCTACTCTGTAGCGGATGTCCACATTGTTATGTCTGATACTGCTCCACAGGAGACATACAATATATTGTTGAATACAGCAATACAGAGCCTGTGGGCATTGGTGGGCCCAAAATCCATTGCCTGGGAATCCACTCAGAATAAACAACAAAATGATGTGGACGCTTTCATTGCCTCAATATTTGTTAGCTTGGAATCCGTTGGTTGTATTTAATTGTTTAAAAATTCTTTCTGTTAGCTTCATTTTGTTGTTTCAAAATCCATCCACTTGAAATGCGCTGGCTTGGAATCCACTCAAAATAACCAATTGTGTCGACCTTAGAACAGTTTGATATTGGTTTGTGCTCAACCCATTGAAAAATGAAGCCAACAAAATGATGTTGATGTTTCCATTGGCTTGCAATCCATTGCCTGGGTATCCACTTGAAATAACGGTTTGTCAACCTTAGAACGGTTTGATACTAAATCCATTTGCTCAAATCCATTGAAACCTAACACAATGACATCAATACTTCATTGCCTCAAAAACACATTTTGTAATGTGCGTTACATGTCCAGCAGAGTCCGCTACCCTGTAGTGGATGTCCACATTGTTATGTCTGATATTTCTCTGTGGGAGATATACAATGTGTTGTTGGATACAGCAATACAGAGCCTGTGGGCATTAAACTGGTTTGTACTAAAGCTAGTGGTCCAAAATTGTTGAAAAACCAACAACATGATGGTTGATGCCTGCCTCAAAATCCATTGCCTCAAAATCCATTGCCTAAAAATCTTTTGCCTAAAAATCTGTTGCCTAAAAATCTGTTGCCTAAAAATCCATTGCCTCAAAATCCTTAGATTGATATTGGTTTGACACCACTGGGATGTTGCTTGTCTGACACGTGTATATATTCCATCACTCATATTTCTATTATATTTATTCAATGCCTTACTACCGCCGACTTACAATGTTGGAGGTGATCTGCTTTCAAGTTGCCGTCTATCATCAACAAGCAATTGAAGACCGGATCTTCTTCTCAGTTCAACCAAAGATTCACTCACTCCAGATTGAGGACAAGCTGGACAGAATATTGCAAGTTTGCCACGGTCTGCTGTGATTGGTTTCCTCGTTATCTAAAGCCTGCTCTGTCAGGGGACTCCTCATTTCTCCCTTCTTCCACTCCTTATTCTTTCATTCTTCCTCTATTTATTTCCCTATTTCTGCTGTCACTCTTTTACTTTACTGCTTCTATTCCTTCAACACTATCTATTGGTACTATTCTCAGCCCTTGAGGTGCTCTGGTTCTTTAGTTATCATTCAAACAAGTGTAGCCAACGCTTCCAGAGGCTTAGTCATCTTGAGGCTAGCCTCCAAATTACTAAGCAAGTCACATGAGACATGTGCATGACCTCTGACAATGGCAATTTCCGAGTTTTTGATTATTTTCGGAGATTTTCCTTTTTTAGATTATAAATTTTATTGTGGCTTTTGTCATACTATACAGTTACTTCCCACGCTTCTGGAGCCTTGGAAGCGTCACTCCTGGCATAGGGAATCCCTAGACTTGTTCTCTTTGGATTTCCCTCTGCCAGGTGAGTAGTTATTGTTGTATTACCTAAATATACTTTGGATTTCCCTCTGCCAGCTGTGTGACTGAGCCATAGCCTCCAGGGGTCGCCCTTACATGCTCACTTTAGCTTCTTCAGCCACTGCCATGAACAAGAGACAGCTATAACACTTGACTCAGATGGCTAAGCCAGGGCTGGTTGTAAAAACTAATAGACCTCAAAGTTAATATAACCTTCCACTCCTTCATTGGACGGACAGTTCATTTAGCACCATTCATATCAAACCATTCTGCGTTGACAAAATCTGTTCCAATTGTTTAACCAGTCATTTTGTTTTTCTGTTGGTTTCATTTTTGTTGACTACGTCATTTGTTCAAGCAATGCAAGGGCAAGGATATGACATACAAAGTTTTCATCACATGTATTCAGATGATAATATGTAATTCAAAGTTATCATGTACAAGTGTTAAAGAAACCAATTCTCTCCACATGGCCACCTTTTTGTGAGCATATGACTGGAGACCTTTTTTTGTCTCTAATTGTTCCTTCTCAAATCTCAAGTTATCTTATCAGTCCGGACAACTGATCCTGCCAATCTTGCCTTGTTTGTTGTTCTATTCTAGTAATTTCATATTTTAGAACCTCTGCTTGGTTAGCGCTCAATCCCTTCTGCTGCAGTTAGCGCCTGATTCCTTTCTGGCATGCCCATCTCTTATTTGGGATACCTCCAAGGTATGTTGTGTACATACTCATTCTGCTCAGAATTTTCTTCTCTTTTTGCTAGTGCTAAGTAGCAATGTTCCCCACCGTTTTGTTCTTTATTTAGCACAGATCTGGTGAGTAGCTTGAGGAACTACCCTCTGCAATCCAGATCTCTCTGGATTCTCCAGTGTTTGTGCACTTCTCTGTCTGATATCTCATTGTCTATCTCAGGTTTGCGTTTCTAGGTGATTCTTTTCGAGGTCTGCCTGCACATATATAAGGCACGTCTGCTCCCTTTTGTTTCTTAGCTCATGCCACTACCTCATTTTTCCCCTCTGCCTACGGAGAATGACTGGCTGACCAGTCATCTCCTGCGGCCCATCTTTCTTCTCCTCTTCATCTGGTCCCCTTCACTGGGACACAGTCTCAGTTTCCGCATGTCTCTCATTCACGTCACAATTGTGCAAATGGTAGGTTTGGTTCTTTAGCTTTTTTTCCTTTCCTTGTAGACTAATTCTTTTACTAGAATTCAGGGCTCCACAACGCTCAGTCCTTGTATCATAATGTGTATCACAAGATTCTGGGCTTGTTACCCTGGGTCTGGTCTTGTTGTCTGTTTTCCACTTATTTTGACACAGTCTTTGGGCTCCTCCCTTTGGCTTGTCATCACTACCCTGACTATCCCCCTCTCTGGTATATATCCACAACTGCATGTTGTGAGCACGCCCTCCTTGAGGTGAGCAGTGACATTCTTTCTCAATGCTTAACCATACTGACTCTTGTCTTCTAGCCTCTCCTCATTGCTCATATTGCAGAGTTGCAGGCATTTGGTGTGGTACAAGCTTGTTGGTATTTCCACCGTCATTGCTACATGAGCTAGAAAGGGTTATATTACTTTCTGTTGTACAAGTTGGTACTTGCAATTTCCTGATTGAATTTGTTAGACCTTCCAGCCTTGCAGCCTTGCGGTTGAGCATATTCTTCTAGTAATTTGTCTTTCTTTCCCTTTTATTCCTTTTCTGAGCTCGTCACCTGCAGCTTGCGCGTCAATACACTCCTTTCATGTGAACCACCTCGATCTCCAACCCAATAGGTTTTTGCTATTACCAGTCCAACTCAAGCTCCAGCAGCCGGCTAAGTCATGCTGGTGCCACCGACCTACTCAGTGGATGCAGGCAACACAACAATGACAACAAGAACCTCATTGAAGGGTCTTCAGAGTTGTTGCCCTTGTCAGTGTATATCTCAGAGGAGCCGCAGTTGGCTGCAACCAACAACTGTGGTTTCTCTCACTCTCTTGATTCCAACAGCAACAAGGGGAGCTCCTCTGCTAGTAGTGGGACTGAGATAGGGAAGGGCAAAGGCAAGAGCAAAGGCAAGGCCACTCCGGAGGAGACTGTGGAGGATGAGAGCAAGAATGAAAAAACCAATTGTGACAAGTTAGTTGATATGGAAGGCCTTTGGTGCATCTTTGTGAAGCAAGAGGCTCTTTTCCATGCTCCAGAGAAGACTGTGGAGAATGAGAGCAAGGACAAAAAAACCGATTGTGACAAGTTAGTTGATAAAGAAGGTCTTTGGTGCATCTTTGTGAAGCAGGAGGCTCTTCTCCATGCCCGTTTTGGCATGCCACCCCCCATCCTGCCTGCTCTCATGCCCTACTCGCAGCACCTGACCCCGGGCTCATTCCATCCATCATCCACACAACACAAACAGCCATTGCAACCCCCATCATCACCATTGTAGCTATTTTCATAGTTACCTTGGTACTTTTTTATATTTGCAAAACATTGTCTCCTGTAGCTACATTCTAGTAGTTACAAAATACATCTATTGATGCAAAATGTAGGGTTTGTTGAACTAATCAGAGGGACTCCAATTAGTGTAGCCAACTAAACTTTACTTTTGCGAGTTTTGTGGAGCTATGACACAGAAACTAACACTTGTAATGAAGTTGTAATGGTTTTTTTGTAGTTTTATTTTATTATTATAATGAACCAAAGCAGTTCACAATATAAATGGTCTCTGAAAAAATACCAAAAAGCAACTCTAGTGAAGTCAACTAAATGATAGGCCTAAGTAGTCACACTCTCTGGGGACCCTGAGCCACACAAATGGTTTATTTACTAGATTAACAAAGTTAAGCTTTAGTTTGAGCAAACTTAGTTCACACAAATGTAGGCTATAAGCTTTATTAAAGCTGGTCTGAAGTACTTTACTGATTAGCCTAAGTAGTCCATTCCCTGGGGACCCCGAGCTGCACAAGTATTTCCTTGCTAGGTTGCTGGGTCCCCCTTTTCTTTCCCTATTTATAGTTTTTCTCCTGCGCACAGACCACACATGATTTGCATGTCAGTGGGCTTCCTATTTGTTCCGGGTATAGGCTAAAGTTTGAGCCATCTGGGTGCCAACTAAATAAAATGTATTGAATTGTAAAAATTGCTCTGGCTGCCTGTTTCAGGCTTGTTCCGGCCTCCAGTTCTGTCATTCCAGCATCCAAGACCTGCAGAGGGTCTTTCCATTGTGTCCGCATGGTTCTGGGGTGTCTGGTGGTACCCAAGAAGGCAGGATAGCACCATTATAGGCCTTTGTAGGGCTTCGGGAAGGAAAGTCACAAAGGTTTGATGGAATTGATGTGCTGATTGCAGATTGTGATCCAGGATCTTTGATTGATTCCATCAATTCTTAATTTAGACTGATTTTATTTGGATCCTAATCCAAGATCAAATAGTATTAATTTAATCTATTTTGATGGCCACCAAGTGCTGTGCTATTTTCAGCTTTATCTTTGATTGCAGATTTTTCCATGATCAAATCAGCTTCTTTTGACACTGCCACATCTTGGTTATCATTCCATCAAAATCTAATTCTGTATCATCACTGATTGATTGATAGAAGCTTTTGGCTATCATTTCTCATTGATAAATCATTGACTTTCAAAGATATGCCGAGAATGCAAGTATGCCCCAGCTGCAAAGCCAATCATGGAGGCAGCTGGCCGCCGTGCTTGTGCCAGGGAGTACTTTGCCAGTGCTACATTCAAGGCCAAGGCCACAATCTTCAGCAATCCAAACTGGGCAACTTAATGGCATAATACATTTTGATGTACCCCTCCCCTCTCAGCTGGTAGGTTTGAAACCACACCTGTACCGGAATGACTTGACACTCAGCCCATTGGCACTATGACCACATTGTCCAGCAGGAGACAGGTTGCTCCTGTAGCGCCCAGTCACGATGGCTAGACAAAGCACAACAGGGCTCACAATGGAGGACCTTGAGCGGATTATCACAGTGTATGGGTCAGGCCTGCTAATATATCATGCATACTGCAACTACCGTATCATCCCAGAGGCTGAACGCTGTCCAGCCCAACAGTCCCTGATTCTAGCATTCATAGCAGCTTGTGCGGGGTCATACTTGGGATCAGCACTTGCTAACAACCTGTATGCAGTGCAGGCATGGCACACATTACATGGGCAGGCCTGGAACGTCACATCAACCAAGATACAAGCTGCACTGGATGGGGCAGCAGCGCTGGCCCCACCAACATCAAAACAGTCAAAATGTGAGCCATTCATCACAACCCCAATTGAGAGGCTGGCGGAGAAGCTGGATCTGGAGAATCCATTGGATGCGGCAGTGGATGCATGTCTAAAAACTGCTTTCTGGTCGATGGCACGCCTAGGAGAACTCACAGTACGCAGTGTCAAAGTGTTCGATCCCACTGTACATGTCAAGCGCTCAGACGTGAGGACGGGTGAAGATCGTATGAGCAACGAGGTCACTGTGGTCTTTGTGCCAAAGACAAAGGCAGCGAGTCAAGGCAAAGATTTATACTTTGCATGACAAGAAGGCCTGTGTAACCCTGTTGCAGCACTAGAGAACCACATGAGGGTGAACAATTCACATCAGGAAGATCATCTCTTTGAATACAAGCATGGCAGAGGCAGCTGCCCCCTTACACGTTCAGCTTTCACAAAGAGGTTGAATACCATTGCAGTTCAACTGGGCATCAACAGGCTCAGGTTCCATGGCATTTGAGTGGGATCAGTACTTGAATACCTGCTGCGAGGGATTCCTATAGATGTGGTTAAGAGCATTGGAAGGTGGAGCAGCAATGCCTTCACACTCTATTTGCGGAAACATGCAGTAGTCCTGGCACCTTACATGCAGGACAGTCCAGCGCTTGAAGAGTTCATGCAGGTAACATTGCCGCCGGTCCGCTAGGTTAGTTGACTCCTTGTTTTTGGGGGGTCCGCGTCCTGCACAACGCATAGCGGAGCTGTAAGGGCGACCTCCGGAGGTTGCGGCGAAGTCACACAACTGGCAGAGGGAAATCCGAAGTGTATTAGGGACAGTACATATTACAGGGAAATAACTAATCACCTGGCAGAGGGAAATCCGAAGAGAACAAGTCTAAGGATTCCTCTGCCACGGCGTGGCGCATCAGTGCGGGGGCGGGGGCGTGAGAACGACTGTACAACATCTCGGAGAAGTCCGACGACTGCAAGGGAGCGTCCCGGAGACCTCCGGGATGGCCCAAAAAGGAAATGGCCGGAAAAGGAAGTCCGGAGGGTCCCGGAGATCTCCGGGATGGCCGGAAAAGGAAGTCCCCTGACAGGAGCTCCTAACAGGATGGGAATTGTTGCTGACCATGGACCCCCTCAGATCCAAAGTTTCAAGCAAAGGAACCTATGGTTCCTTGCCCCAAAAAACTACAACAGACATGTGGATTAAAAGTACTAAACAGAGTACAGTAGCTCACCAATTAATTAGATACAGTAAAGCCACGGGCAAGAGCTATACACATAGATGGGGTATTTCAAGGCTCTAGAGCAACATGAATGAAATTGGATTCATATGTTGGGCTGAGTTTGCACTCACCTTGACCATTGCTTTCCACATTCCATACCTTGTCCTGCCAAGCTCTACTACGGTATCCTCACCTGCCTTGACAGTCTGCGCCTGACGCTCAGAAGACCAGACTAGAAACGCGTCAACGTTGCATTTCTCAATACATCCACCCTTGCCTGAACTGGGTACTAATTGAACAAGATTGACACCACTCTGGTGTGCAGAGTGACGCACAGATGGAAGAGCAAGGACAGAGTCTGCAGTAGCTGAGCTTCTGGATGACATGAAGTTTGGATCCATAGGATGAGGTCGGCGAGGAGACTCCGCCTTGGATGCAGGCTGTTCTGCATGTGGTGGTGGTATTGAATTCATTGCTTGTTTGTTGGGAATGGGTGTGGGTTGAAACGTAGTATTTGGCCCTTGTGAACTAGTATCCTCCTCCTCTACCTCAATCAAACACAGTCCAGCCCCAACTTTGGTAACTTCTCCCTCTTGCACGAGCACCTCCTTTACTACTCCATCATATGGACTAGTAATCTCCATGCTGGCCTTGTCGCTCTGAACCTCATACAGGGGGTCAAAAGCTTGTTAAGTCACAGACTGCAACTGACCTAGTTTCCTACAGCATTAGTGGCAGATATTGCGACTGGCCGGAGCTTTGAGTAAGCATCACTTAATTTTTTCGCATTCTGTGATACCCTCGCTGATACCTGCGACCTTGAACTTGTGAACAACCTTATGCATGGCCTAAAACGTGGCACTGTAATGGAAGTAGGCGCATCAAATGGTATCAGGACGCTGTAGGAGGCACAACAGCATGATGGGTTGAAAGGAAGGAAACCAGTGTTTAGGATTAGGTCTCACAACCCATGATCCGGGTTCTATTATGATTATAATATTGACCAACTGCTTACCTGCACCAAAAAATGGCAAAGGTCCTCCGTGCATTGAGTACACCGCATTCTGTTGTGCTCAGTTAAGGTTGCAGCACGTACCAACTTGAGATCAAACAATGGATTCTCTCAAGAGGCTTGCTGAAATATGTATGCGTTGATTTCAGAACAAATGTGTCATCCTTGAGGACTTAACAATCTCTGTATTGTTTTGTTATTGGATATAGTAATCCATCTGATTATCGCATTATCGGAGACTTCATTACAACTTGAATAGCTGAAAGGTATGTTACATATCCTCAACCAAAACCTCCTCATTGTAATGCCGGATCAAGTGCATTGTATCTATTGTATTAAAAGATCAGAAAACTTCTCTATCTCCGTCATAGAAACACATATGCTGGGCAATGAGCTTCCCAGGCTTTGGATGGCTTGGTTTCCTTCTGAATTGTCTTGGGATCAGAAACAAGAATGGTGGCAAGACCAGCTACTTTGTGCCAGAAGATGTGACAGTGGAAGAACCATGGGCCTACAAAGTCGGTAATCTTAATGGAACAATCAGACTGGTAGGTAATTGTATACGTACCCCTGGTATTGTCGGTCCTGAGGCAGATAGTTGTCCTGGATCCTCCTATGCCAGCAACCTGAGAGAAGATAAGCCGAGTTGTCCTTGTGCAGTATGGAAAGACCTACATTGTGATGGATGGGGTTGACTGTGTTTTGGGGGAGGACATAGACTTGATGAGCCAAAAATTATTCTGTAGAGAAGCATTTTAGAATGGACAATAATCACGGATTGAGAAGTGTCTTACACCGTGCAGATGAAGAGCTATGTTTCATGTAGCAATGTGAGCAAGAATCATGATGAATATCAAAAGCTGTACATACAATGTGCATCATCATCAACACTGGGAGGCAATGAATCAGCTCTGCCTCTCACTTTGTGTTGTACAGAGCTACTTACGTAGGCGGGAATGAAATTTGGACAGTTTTGTTGGGAGGTAGGACAAAGGTGTTCTTGGTGACATTGAAGTCTACATTATTATTGGCTCTGGCAAGAATTTGGTTGAGAGTGGGGGCTTTGGGAAGCAAGTATGATACATTGTTGACGTTCCAGATAGCAGTACTGGCAACCTGACAAGTGATTATGGAAATTGGAGAGGTTTTCATAAGAAAAACTTACAACAGTGAGGTTGAGGGTGATGTTGTGATGTTAACATTGGTGGGAGGCACCTGTAATGTGGTTCCTCAATAAAAATCATCTCGCAGAAGAGAAAAATAAGCTTACCGGAATTGCTTCAAGGGGTTGTGAGGATTATTAGTGTTATTACTATATAAATTAGGAGGATTGCATACACAAAGATCAGCTTTGACAAGACTGGTACCGTTGATGGGACCAGCTGTCCATGGAGTATTCAGCTCTGCAATGGGTGTACCTTTGTATCGCAAGATTGATCAACTCAAAGTGGAGTTTTCTAGAGGGTTGTCAACAAGTTATCAAAAGAAGCCTTTTAATCATCTTACAGGTGCAAATCAAGTGCAGGAGAACCACCGGTAAAAAGTGCGTTCAACCAATAGTTTGTGACTGGTTGATCAGCTGTGAGCTGCAAATTTTTAGGATATCTGAGGAAGCATGGGATCAAGACGCCACGCACAACAATAGAATAACGTTGCCCAGCCAGTATTTCAATCATGTCAACTGTGTGAGGAACAGTGGCAACACTATTGGCTTCAATGATAGCTTTAAGAGTTAATTAGTTTCTGGACTCACAAATATTGAATTCCTCAGATCTTACTAAGAAGGTGATTGTTAATGGACACAGTGAAAACGTTGCGTGCAGACTCATTGATGCATACAGAGTTGGTAGCGCTTTGATGAGACAACTTCCATAACAGAACTTCAGATCCACCCTGGAAGCATCCAACACCATTGACCGTGCCTGAATCGGAGATTGGGACAACACCATTTCCCTGATAGCCCACAAGCAAGGTCTCTGAAGAAACTTGCCACTAGTCACGTGGGATGAATGTCAGTCATGGATGCTAAGTCAAGAGCTGAAGGCTTGAAAGTATTCACCAAGTTGAATTATCTGTAAAGCCCCATCATCAGTGTACACTATTTTATTCACACAAGGATAGAAAACTGACTGTACTGAGGTCATTGACATCATACAGGTGGGCCTGAGGATCTTTTGGATCTGGGGAATTGTGTCTAGAATTGTCTGAAAACAGGTATTTGGATGCCATGAACCGTAGACAATAAGGGGACCACAAAGGGGAAAAGTCATATAGGTGTCTGTATTTTGATGGTTGTGTCTGCACTTACATCAACATATTGGACACTCAGCTTGCTGGAAAATCAGGTCTAAGCTATTGGAAACAAGAGCCAAATTATTATGCATACCTATGATACCAAAAAGTACCACTTTGATCGCCCAAGGGTACCTTGTAGGTGTAGCTTGTGCCCAGTGCTATAGGACAGGTAGTAACAAAAGCACTGCCTTCATTGTATGTGTTCTGAGTAGTCTGGAAGATACTATTGAAGCTCTGCAAAAAAAAAAAAAGGTCACTTTGGAAAAGGCAAAGTTCCCAAAGAAGGGAAATAGTTACAACCATCATGCTGCAGCGCATGGAGGGATCAGTCTTTCAAGACTTGCATTATGACCTTATGCATGTTTCCTGTTCAGACAACAAACAGGTTAGAACTTTGCAGGTTACTTGCAACCACACTGGAGTAAGTGTAAGAGAAGATGAAGGGGCCAGTGCATGCCAAGTGCCAAGCCTTTCCACTAGGTTATTTATTTTTTAATTATTTTCTTTTCATTTCTTTTCCCATGCATGAACCAATCACACAAGCAAGACAAATTACATATTAAGTAGCACATGTTTGGCAAGGATTGCCAAGGATTGCTAAGGACAGGCTTGGATGTTGCCAAGGGGGCTTGGCATCAACCAGAAGTTAGTTTTTGCAGGAAACCACATAGGGTCTGGCTATAAGTATGGTAATTTTAGTCAAAACTGTCGTTAGACAAACAAAGACTTTTATTCTCTATGTGCCTGCAGCTTCAATGTTGTGGTCTGTTAGCCATCTAAGTCTTTTTTTAGATTTTTTTTGGATTCTGGATGAATGACAATCCTTGAATAAAGTATGTAATCAGGCACATTTGATGCAGGTTTTTAACATATTAAAGACTTGGATTATCATCCTCATAATTTTTTCTCATAGTTTCCCTCTTTCTTCAATACATTTCCAAGGCAAATGGACCTTTATCCAACTATGTGTATCTTTACATGAACAAATACTACCTTCAATAGACCCTTGCACTTGTGCAATAAATCACAAATTATCAAGAGACTACTGCCACGTGCTGGTACAGGATTGGGACATAATAATGTCTGAACATCCTAGTCCTCACAAAAAGCTATGATGTGCTTAGTCCTTC
This sequence comes from Termitomyces sp. MG148, assembly GCA_003313785.1. NCBI lineage: Eukaryota > Fungi > Basidiomycota > Agaricomycetes > Agaricales > Lyophyllaceae > Termitomyces > Termitomyces sp. MG148. The sequence goes on from QLOM01000072.1 coordinate 40,643, forward strand.
TGTAATTTCTATTCTGCCACCTGCAATTCCATATCTACAAAACCTCCCACGTTGTCAAACCAAACAAGCTTGGAAGGCCATTCCAAATCTCATGGTGTCCTGCACGGTGCGTCTTGCAATTTGCCATGCCGCATTAAATGCATAGCAGCTGATCCCAGACCAACTGCCACCTGGTCAAAGCTTCAAAGCTGCAACAATCACAGAGATTTATTACTGTACACAGCCAATGACCAAAGAACTTGGATCCAAGGTAGAGCCCACCCTATAAATTCTTGTAAGTAGCAGGGTAGGTCTATAACATCAATGTCAAGATGGACATATATTGTCAGGGGACCGGTCTCCGGACCGTGTCCAACTCTACTCCGAGCTTAGTCCAACAATACGTCTATTCCTAGCAGATCCGACCGGCCGCTTGGCCCACCCTTTTCCCTTCCGTCTCTTAGTAGTCAGCCTTGATGAGTCATATGCATAGACCTTACTCAGCATCGATTAT
>QLOM01000074.1:0-10710 GCA_003313785.1 Termitomyces sp. MG148
AAGGACTCAGCCAGGATCCTGGCCTTGTCACCATTGGAAGAAGCTATCGCGGGCGTGCCGCCCAACCCAGTCACTAAGTCCGGTATCCTGGCGCAGGAGAAGTCCGTCGGTTCCTGAACCACGTAGTTGTTCACTACGTAGATTTGCCGTGCATCTATGTTCTCAAGCCATTCGCGCCAATGTTCCTCTTTTGCTTTGTGAATTGCTAGCTTCATATCCCTAGATAGCCGGGCCGCTTCAGATTTTGAGGGGTGGTCGGAGATGTCTCGGAATTTATAAGCCCAGTTGCAGGCTCTTTGTCTGGCGGCTTTCAGGCGTTTGAGGTCGTCGTTCCACCACCTCTTGGTGTGCGGGCAGGGCTTCCGGATAGGGACCAGGTTGTCGTTTGCTATGACTTTCTGGATGAGGGAAGTGAAGTCAGTAACTGTGCGGAGAAATTGATTAACCGACGCAATGGGGATGGCAGGTAGGTGGGTCAGTCATGCCTTCAACGCAGCGCTAAAGGCCTTCCAGTCGACAGAACGGAAGTCTTTGGAGGGAGCAATGTGTGCTTGTGGAACGGGTAGCTCGACCACTGAGACAATGGGTAGATGGTCCGCCATTGCAGGACGGAGGGAGGCCACCACGTTGCAGAAGACAATTGGGTCTGTGTCGGAGGCTGATCGCCAGGCGTTGTCTGGGCGAGTCCAACGGTTGGCCGAGGATTGTAGGGTGGGAATCCCAGGAGGGGGAAACGTGGCTTAAGAACAGAGGAACTGGATCGGGACACAGTGCCCCATACACATTGGCCCAGATTGGACGAGTTGAGCACATGCACAGAACCCTCATGGAGAAGGCAAGAACAATGCAAATAGACGCAAACTGCCCTGAGTACCTATGGGATGAGTTTTACCTTACAGCAGCACACTTACATGCCAAGACTCCGACCAAGTCCCTCCAAGAGAAGACCCCTCACAAATTATGGTTTGGCAAGTGCCCTGACTACTCATACATGTGAGAGATAGGATGTTGAGCCTTTGTATTGATACCAACTCACAACCCAAAAGTACAGCCACAATCCGTCGAATGCATGCTGATTGGGTACGATACAAACTCCAAGACGTACCGATGCTGGGATAAAAAGAGGCTAAAAGTATATCAGTCTTATCATGTCAAATTTATAGAGCATCACAAATCACCACCAGCACCACCCTTGCAGCTGCAGCCGTTCCCCAGCCCAATAGCACCAGCACTGACACTACCGCCCATACCATCACTCCAAGACCTAGACAAATCTGCGTCACTAGAGCCCCAAGGCACTGACAATGACTTTGACGAGTTTGAGATCAACTCACCCCCAGAGACAGAACGGCCACCAACCCAAGCCAACACACAAGATTCTCAACCACCACTACAACACTCGAGCCAGACACGGCAACCCACAGAAAAAGCATGCGCACAAGAGGACTGACCGCAAACTCGCCTGGAGAAGGTAATGGAGAAGGTGAGAGAGAGCGAACAGAGGGCGAAGGAGTTGAGAAGGGAGAGGATGATCAAAAGGGGGAAGCCTAGTGACAAACAAGCACCCACGGAGTCTGAAACCAAGAACAGCCACCAAACGCCCACAGAAGAACAAGCGCCCATGGACACATGCACGATCAATCAAGACAGGATACTCGTGGCCCTGTCCTAACTGAGCAATATCGACTCACTACCGCTAAACATCAGTGATGAACCAAACACCTGGGAGGAGGCACAATCAGGACCAGACACAAAGAAGTGGAAGCAAGAGTACAGAGAGGAGCTCATGTCACTGAAGGAGATGGGAGTTTACAGGCTTGTCCCACGGTCTCAAGTACCCTCTGGGCAAAAGATCAAGAAGGCCAGACCAATCTTCAAGGTCAAACGTGATGAGCATGGCAATCCAATCAGATACAAGGTGCAAATTGTATTTAAAGGATACAAACAGATATACGGGAAGGACTACAATAAAACCATGTCCCCAACAGCGCGTATGGAGTTGTGGCACATCCTACTGCACATCACGGCAGCGGAAGGATGGGACGCAGCTTAGATCGACATAAAAACCGCCTTCCTGTATGAAGTTAATTGCGGCTGTACACATTGACGACTTCCTATCCATAGCAAGTTCAAAAGGCAAAAACAAACGGTTCAAGGCTCAACTGAGAGAAGCTTGGACAATATTGGACTTAGGTATGCCCAAGCACATTGTTGGCATATTGGTTGAATGGGACAGGACAAATTGAACAGTTGCATTATCCCAAACAGCATTCATCACCCGCGTCATCCAGCAGTTTGGCCAGCAGGATGCCCACCCTCTGTCCCTACCTATGGAACCTGAGGCAAAACTACGATGCCCCAACCATGATGTCTAGACTGAGGAAGAGAAAGCAGACATCGCTTGACTCCCCTACAGGTCCCTAGTCGGCTGCCTACTGTATATTGCTATCACCACTCGCCCTGATATTGCTTACGCTGTACAGCAGCTAACACAGTTCCTAGACAACTACAACAGATCACACTGGAACACTGGCATCCGTCTCATCAGATACCTCAAGGGCACAAAGGACTTGAAACTAAAGCTAGGGGGCCCCTCAATCGTCCTCAGAGGGTTCACAGATGCCAACTGGGCAAGCTGTCTGGACACGAGGAGGAGCACGGGCGGGTACATGTGGTCCCTTGGTACGGGCGCAATATCCTGGTCAGTACGGAAGCAGAAGACAGTGGCGACGTCATCGTGTGAAGCAGAGTATATGGCAGCCTATGAGTCCACTCAGGAGTGTATATGGCTGCGAACACTCATGACAACAATAGGCTGAGGGGATATGACAACCAAACCAACAACTCTGTTCTGCGATAACAAAGCAGCAATCACTCTCTCAAAGGACCCCACAGCGCACGCAAGAGTCAAACACTTTGACATCAAATACCATTTCATACACAAGCGTGCACAAATGGGTGATATCATCATCAAGTACGTCAATACCAGAGAATAACGTGGCCGATATGTTCACAAAGGCCCTGCCATGACCACTGTTCCTCCGACTATGTCAAATGCTAGGAATGTACTAACGGTGCCACAATCATACGCAAGGAGGAGTATAGGGAGGTTGTGTCTGTGGTAAGGAGGAGTGTTGGACTGTGATTGATGTGACGACATAAAGGAGTACCACAGACACAATGGTATCAGGGCCAGCATGGCCAAAAGACTGCTTTGTCGCTCTCACAATATATAGATGCATTCAAAGATACCACACTCTCAGTTCCGTTTACGTGTTCTGAGGGTGCGTTGCTTTGTAGACTAATAACATACAAAATACTAATACAATACCTAGACTGCTTACTTACACGTTGTCTGTCTAGGTATATACAATACAGTTCTGTTTACATGTTCTGAGGACTGCTTACTTACATGTTATCTGTCTAGGTGTTGGTCGCACCACTGGACTTGCTGCTATCAGTTATCCGTTCCAACATATTTCACATGTTTTTAACATTTTTAACAAGGAGGGTCCCAAATCCATCATGTGATTTATTGTGAAAAATTTAAATATGGTCCCAACACGTTCCAAAGATGGTTTTGTACCTTTTTGTGAAACAACCAGGCTTCTGAGCATTCTAAGTATTGTCTATGGCAATCTCCTCGGAACAGCAGGAGGTCTTTCTTATGGCTCACAAGCAATTCCTCAAAGATAGCCAAGCAAATCTTATTGAGAACGTTGCCAAGTTTGTAAAGCTGGACAGCCCACTCCTTTCTGCCCTCATTAAATGACTTGGAGACAATGCAGACATTGCTATTCATGGAAGTGCCACACAAAGTACTCAGGCTGCATCGGCACCTTCTGGTAGCCCTGACAACTGGAATCTTGACGAATATCTTTAGCAAAGTAGATCAAGCTTGTTTTCTAAAGTATAGTCTCGCATTTTAAACAGTTGTTTTTGTTGACAAAATGAGAGGCAACAGTAGATTACATAATATATTTTTTCACAGTTTTTCACAGTGTGAGAAATACCTCACATTGAGGCCCAAAAAACCTTACATTTCTCACAGGCTCAGAATAATTTTGAACCCAGGCCTAGTGAAGAAGTTGTAATTTAATGTCAATGGGAGGAAAACGGATTGTGACAACCGCTTCGAAATTGCACGGCAATCAACGCCAAGAATTTTCACTCAGCTAGCATTTGATGGAATTGTCAAACGCTAAACGTTTAACCTGCCAAAAAAGGCCTTGCTTTTTGCAAACACTTACTCTCTAATCATTCAAGTTTCTGATCAGGGATGAAACTACAACGTGTCCAAACAAGACATAATTGAACTACACCAGGACATTGACAGCAAATTCGGAAGGTAAGTGCTGAATCTGACCCCGCCCTCGTCCGATGCACTTAGGATCACTAGCCAGATAGTCTTACTGGACGAGAGGACTGATTGAATCGCATCCGACTTTGATGCCCAAGAAATCAAAGTTGGTGCTGCAGTTGTTATCCGGACATCATAGTCTCACAAGTATGTAATCAGGTTAAAGAAGGTCAATTTTGCCCCAGCTGCAGTCACTACCTTCAATTTTCCCCCCGAAATAGAACACATAATTTTTGAATGGGCGGCACTGATGTTCCTTCGAGATGCTGCCGCGCTATCTGTCATATGCAGGCGTATACAACCATACGTTGAATCCATCATGTACGAGAGTCTACTTGTAGCCTCTAATCCCTACGCGACGGGACTCTACTTCGCATGCACTGAACGCATTCTACCGACTCTGATTTCACGCCCATCGACATTCTTTGCGGCAAACGTTCGTAATCTCTGGATATACCTTTGGACGTCGTGTGCATTCTCCTATCCAAGTGCACTGCTATTCGACACCTAGCTCTGAGATTTGGAAAGTACAGTTACACGAAAATCATCTCCCCCACAGCCCATACACTGATATCATTCCACATTGGGAGAGATATAGCCCAGGAAATGACTCAATGCAGGATTGCATTCCCAAATTTGTTGTTCTTGACTTTGCACTTTACTCCTCCCTACCTGCGTGTTCCACCCTTGGATTGGATTCCTTCTTTGAAGACGGTCTTTTCGGAATTGGAACGATTTGATTCACCTGATGACGATGACTGGAAGCAAGACATCGAGACAGTTCTTTCTACCACTCCCCGATTGAAGTTGTTGATATTGAATGCAACGCGAGTGACGATGCCTGCAGTGAAAGAAAAAGGCAAAGATATTGGCGAGAACATTAAAGTTGCATTGAGCAATAACTTGGACATGGAGTTAAAGTGGAGGCGTCACTTTAAAGGCAAGGTTCGCTTTTAAAGTCGATATGGTAGTACTTAGGACTCGGGGAAGTAGTTAATGCTCTGCTGTCCTCGCATGTACTTGCCTTACCTGACGAAATCGTCAATCATGTCCTGTTCACCAACATTTGACCTATTTTTGAGTGCCAGTGGTTTTGGACCGCTCAATCGAATATGTCAGAAAACTTACATGTCACTTTGTCAAATAGCTTGAATGAAGAATCAAGAAGTTGTTCTTCATACATGCCCAGTATATCACGGTTGATGAAGTACCTGAGAAGAAACAATTGTAACTGGCCAAGAACGAACACATCTTCAATGTGTCCATTTATAGCAGGGAAATGTTGTCCAGTATGCTTACGCTGCCGCACACATGTTATTCTGACTCAAGTCGCATAACATGGATCCTTTATTTTTCCTTTTTTTTACTATTTTGGCAACATTTTTTGGTACAACCCGTTGCGATATGTTCCACAAGAACAACATAAGTGTGGCTTAATCGCCGAGGCGGCAAGCGGCCCCAGCGCGCCGTAGTGAACATGACAAAAGTGCGACAACAGCGTCGAGGTCGACATTGACGGCAAGACGAAAGAACCGATGTTCGCTGGGAAATGCCTTATTAAATGACGGATCGCGAGTCATGGTGAATGGTGTGAAAACGATAGTTCAAATGTCAGTGAGAGGAACATGGGCCTCGTGAGAGTGCGCGGGTGTTAAACGTTGGAGACTATCAGAGACAATGGGGACGTTGCAATGTGGCAATGGAGCGGTCAACAACCTCAAGAATTTTTTCATGAACGAGTCAGATGCACGGTAGAGCGCCGGCATTGGGTACAAGCGGCAGAGAGGGCGGCAATACATCCTGATACGGCAAAGGAGAGTGGGCGAAAGAAGACGGGCCAAGTCACTCATCCACAGCCAGCAGGGTCGACTTAGCTCTTCATAATGCTCACAATGTCTGGAAAATTTGATCCTCAGAAACCCGAGCCAATCTAATGACATCGATGCAAATGACACATAATCAATCGAACCAGACTGCTGATGCGAATTTGGATTATTTACTTTATGTAAAGTAGTCCGAAATGGAAGTCAGACTAAACTTTGTTATATTTCGATTCTCCAATTCCACAGAGTACGTGGGGCAGTAGTTACACTAGCGCGCACTTTGTAAAAGATGCTTATAATTTTTATTGAATTTAATTTGAATGTAAAATGTAATTCACACTCGAAATTGGGATGCAAATAGTATTAATACTAATTAACCCGAAGTCTATCTAATCGCGTTGGCCTAAGATGTCCACTCCCTGGGGACTCCAAGCCGTGGTGGGTCGATTGCTTGCCCAACTCCCCTAAATTCCTCTTCCTTTTATACTCCGGTCTTTGACGCACAGACCATGCTTGCCCCGCATGTGATTTTGTCGTATCGTCGTGCTACCGGGCCCAGGTGCTTGGCGTGCTTGAGGTTTTTACCGAGGCTGGGCACCGGCACTCGCGTTCCCCGGTACTCGACTGCGTGGTTTTCTTCTTCTCTGGCTAAACCTTTTCCCATGTTCCTGTCATTTTGTTCCTTCAGCTCGTTGCCTCTCTTCTTTTACACGTCTCCTTTTTCCGACTCGAGTGCGCGGTGGTGGGCTGTGAGGAGGAGTCTTCGTGGTTGTGCAGCGGGTTTAGGAATGGGACAACAAATCGGTGGCGAGCTGAGTGATGTCAGTGTTTGGGTGGGATGTTGATCTCGGATGTTATGCCGAGATCTAATCCCTGCCGAACACTGCCACCTCCTTGGTTATTCCCACGCCATCACTCCTTGATGGCTGCCGCCTCACTGCCTGGTTTACTGCTCTGCTGTGGTTTCAACTAGTCTTTTTATACGGTTTTTGAGGTTTACAAGGTGCGTCATCCTTAGTCTACAGTTTTCGACTTTCCTTGCTTACAGTTTTCAGCGTTTTTGGTATGATGATTTGACTTTTGTCTGCCTCGAGTGAGGCGGACGTATCACCTCCCCCGCACCAATATAATGACTGTCCCCAGTCACAAGTAGTAGCCTGGTGAGTAGGCCTTCTCTTTTGATCATCAATCCCAGCCAAAATTAAATTTCCCTTGCCCCCGTAGTAGACAGAAAAAATAAATTTTTGCTTTTCCCTCATCCCTATGCTCGATCATACCTGTACTGGCTTTAAAAACACGATTCGTGTCGCCCGTACTTTTGTATGGCTCCCTTAGGTGCTCCTACTGCTCCTCGCAGGTCCGTGGCCTCCAAACCACGCCCTCAAGTCATCATTTCAACGCCTCCCAAACCAGCTGTTCTGCCGCCTCAGCCTTTGTCTGTTCCGACCGATTTCTACAGCCTGTTCCAGCGCGCTGTCAAGCGTGATGGCAACAGGATCATCACATCGGTCTTCAAGTACCCATAGTTTGCTGAAGCAGCCATGGGTCTTTGTGCGACGGCCAAGTCTTTTCCTGGCACTTCTGCTGACTGCACTTGGTTCTTAGGTAGTGCTGGCTGGGTCTGTTTTTCCTTTCTCCTTTTTCTTCTATATTTTGTCTGATGTCTTCTCGCAGCGGTTTGCCGACGAGAGCACCTTCGGCCGTCTTGCCGAACAGAGAGGTCTCTGTGAGACCCTCTCTGAGATCCTTCCCTTGCTCAACCGTGGTGCGGCTGATAATTCCAGCGATGTGAAGGCGTTCTTTTCCTTCATTGACACCTTCATTCCTTTTGCGCAGCGCAAAAAACTTAGGAAGGAGCGTGAGGAGGTGAGGTCTATTTTTCAGCTCCTCTGCTCATACTCTAACTTCTACCATTATAGGCACGGTGCTGTGCTCAGGACAAAGATGTCAAGATGCTTGGTACGCCTGCCCCGCGCCCTGCAAAACGCCGTGCTAACGTAAGTCTTAGCACGCAAGCTCGACTTAGTAGCCCGTCGTCTTGATATGCTGACCATTTCCATTTCCCCACCCCAGGTTGAGCCTGACGGCAAGCCAAAGACAAAGAAGCTCAAGGTCACGCCTTCCTTGAGTGCGTTATTATCTTGGGCTGCTTTTTTGTGTCTTTTGGATTTATTCACTCCTTCCCTCAGCTAACCACGTCCCGGGTAGCGACGCTGCGCTAGCTCTTCTCACCGCGGTCGATCAAGCCCTCGACCTGGTGCCACTGTCTGATGATATCGAGACTGTTCCTTGGTCGGACCTTCAAAAGCATCGCGACACGGTCGATTTGGCTGCTCAACATCAGTTGTATCAGCTCGACGTTGCGTTACAAACTTTCAAGATGATTTCGGACCGCCGTACTCGTCTTGAACAGGCTCTAGGACCTTCCGACGTCAAACAAGCCAACTCGCTTTTTCGCGCGCTTCAGGTCCCTCTTGTGGTGAGTCTTTTGGTTGTTCTCTTGTCCAGATTAGCTCACTCTCTTGCTTCCGCAGTCAAGTAACGAGGAATCAGACGTCAAACTCCAAGATTCTATCCACGATGGTCCCGAAGACACCGTGGCATTATAAGCGCCTTCTCCGTTGCAAGCATCGGCGTTGCCTCTGCCTTGCCTAGCCTTAAAAATAGTCTCCCCCCCCTTTTTCCTCTATCCCGTAGTACCCCAATATATTCATTTGTTCCGAAATGGCGGGATCTTTTAAGTTGACTTTATTATCTTATAAATTCTTTTAAAGATCTCTTTTTATTGCCGATTTTGTAGCAAATTCCTCCCTTCTCCGGACTTGAACTCCAATGCTTGACTTGTCAAGCTAGTGGCTTAAATCTGATCTTTTTCAGATTAAATATGCCTTTGCGAGGGTTCGAACTCCAGCACTCTGGTACCCCGTGCACGTCCATTTTTTCAGCACGCGCTTAACAATTTGAAACGCCAGTGCCGTTTGCCCTTATTTAATTAAAATTTTGTCCCTCCCTTGTTACGAACTTGAGTGCTGACATGGGGTGTCCACATTCAATTCTTTTTATTTTGGTCATAGACTAGGTCCGTACTGGAACGTTGGCACCTTACGTCACCGTGCTGAAGTCATCATCCTCAGTTTTGACTCGACATCAGCGCTTTTAGTGCCCCCATTCCATAGTAAGCCTTAGTTATCTTATTGACCTAATTTTGGAGGAGTGTCCGCCTCTTGGTTGGTAGCTACTTCCACCAGGCTAGTACCTCCCCTTGTCAAGACATTTGTCCAGGATACAGAAAATTTCAGAATAGGTCTGACTTTTAGTATTTCTCTTTTGAAATATATTTTGTCATTTACTGTTTCTGCCTTATTCTATCTGAGGTAGTCCTAACTCATGGTCAGTGGGCTCATGGAGCCTTACTGTGCCAAATGAGATGTCTTTGGTGATTAACTCTGTAGGTTTTTGTAGTTCTTCCCTTAGCTCTTTCAGCTTAGCAGGCGTAATATCCACCCACTTCTCTATGCCCTGAGGCAAGATTAGCTTTTTGCGAGCTTTATAAGGTACTACTCAAAAAGCAGCTACTTGTGCTTGCCAGACTGACCCGTCTAGTTCTGCTACAATGTAATTACCACCCTGCGTCTTGGCAATTACTACCATAGGCCCATGAAATTGTGGCAACATTTTAGCACTGAATGAACTCTCAGTAGTCATATTTTTGACTAGTACCAAGTCCAACGGTTTAAAATTGTAGTCTTTGATTGAGCTTTTATGCTCTTCAGCAAACTTTAATGCCCATTGGAGCTTAGCCTTCCCGACTCTTTCTCTCATCTCTTCCACATGTTGATGGTGTTTGGCTAGAGCTTTAGCACGGTATCCAATCAACTCCTCTGTAGTCAGAGGTCCTTCTGGTATTTCTACCAGCCAGGTAGCCTCTGCTAGATCCAAGGGTAGAGTAGGATGAGCTCCAGTGACCATGAAGTATGGTGAACATCCAAATCGCTGCCTAATGGTCATACGGTCACTCCACATTACATGGTAGAAGAACCAGAACCACTTGGTGCGATCCTCACAGGCTTTGAATAAAGCTTGCCTGACATCCCAATGAGGTCTTTCAATCCTACCATTAGCTGGTGAGTTGTAGGGAGAGATAGTAATACCTCTGATCCCATACTTCTTCTCCAACCAGGCAGTGACCTGTTTGAACTGTCCAGCATTGTCTGTGATGATTTCTGCAATGCAGCCCCAGCGGCAAATTACATCCTCAAACAACCATTGACCAATGGTCTTATGGTTCTCCTTCCTCAGGGGTCTACCTTTCATCCAAGAGGACAAGGCACATCTGCCATGTACTATGTATTTACAGCCATTAGAGGCTGGTGTCATGTGCATGGTATCAATGTGGATTGTTTGGAAGATGGAGGGAGTATAAGTTACAGTTGGTTCCCTGTTGACTACTGTCTTTTGTCTGATTTGACAATTGTGACAAGTCCCAACATACCACTGTACATCCCCTTCAATGCCAGGCCACCAGAA
>QLOM01000078.1:0-21382 GCA_003313785.1 Termitomyces sp. MG148
ATTAACCAGGTGGCCTCCACTAGGTCCAATAAAAGAGTAGAGTGAGCCCCAGTAACCAACCATGAAGTATGCTGAACACCCAAATTGCTGTTATATGGTTATGTAGTAGAAGAACCAGAACCACTTGGTGCAATCTTTACAAGCTTTAAACAATGTTTGTCTAACATTCCAATAAGGTTGTTCAATGTGTCCATTGGTCAGTGAGTTGTATGAGGAGATAGTGATACCTTTGATACCATACTTCTTCTCTAACCAGGCAGTAACTTGTTTGGACTGTCCTGCATTGTCTGTAACAATTTCTAAAATACAACCACAGTGACCACTTACATCTTTAAACAACTATTGATTGATTGTCTTGTGATTTTTTTTATGCAAGGGCCTGCCTTCCATCTAAGACAACAAGGCACAGCATCCATGGACTATGTATTTACAGCCATTAGAGGCTGGTGTCATGTGCATGGTATCTATGTATATTGTCTGGAAGATGGAGAGAGTGTAGGTAACAGTTGGTGCCCTGACTGTTTTTTGCCAGATCTGGCAGTTATGACAAGTTTCAACATACCACTGTACATCACTATCAATCCCTGACCACCAGAAATGTGGTTGTATTAACATTTTGGTTGCATATGCCCCTCTATGTCTAAGGCATCATGAGCTGATTTGAGCATAAGCATCCTTTGGTCAACATCAACTACTAGTTTATGTCTTTCCTCTTGGTTTCACTTATACAGCCTGCCTTTCTTATCAAAGAAAAACTCCCTTGCAAACCTCTTAAACTTTTCTGGTTCACAACCTGATAGGTCCTTGGGCTCAGTTCTGGGGTCCTGTAGCCAGCTTTGTACAAGTGGCAACAAGTTGTCCTATTCTTCCCCTTCTCCTCTCTTAGCAAGGGCTTTGACATAGCTAATACTGCTACTGGGTCTATATTGCTTCTTGAGGACTTGTCTGACACTGAATTTCTTAATTCTTGCTCCTGTGTCCTTGCTTGACTCAACTCTTTTGTAAAATCAGATACTTTTGTGGCCACTGACTGTAGGTATTCACCTCAAGTGTCAATCTGATCTGCAAAGTCTTCAAGCTTCAAGGGTTCTCAGCCTTTCCATCCAGGTACCTGGTGCTCCTTGTTTGGATACTCAAAGCCCATTGACTTTGGTTCATCCATCAGCTCTGGATTGACTGGCTCATATTCTTTATCTTCAGGGTACTTGGGCTGTCTGGATAGACCATCTACACTAAAGGTCTTTCCTGGCACATGTGTGATGCTGATGATTTGAGATCACCTATATTAAACCATCTTAACTTACAACCTACCTAGTGCATGTACTTATTCATGTGTATTGCAGGTAGGATACTCAGTCAAATATACAAAGACTGAGGTACACATACTTATTTGTGTGTATTGCAGATTCAAGTTCTAACAGGTTATAGAAGAGTGCTGCTCTGTACATTGATGTATGACTTGATGGCCAGAACCTGTAATTTTTTTTTGGACCAACTGTTTGTTATTGGTAGGCTGCTGCCCTGACTTTATTCTCTGATTACCAGGCATGCTGCTTTGTGTACTGACTTGCCTTAAGACAATGGCAAGTGGACGCCATGGTCAAAATTCATGAAACTGGAACTTATCATGTCCAGCCTGTATGAGTATGTTTTTGACCCCCCCCAATGTCCCCCATAGGTTGTTTGAGCCATGGGCGTACCGTAATTGGCAGTTGAATAACCACATTGCACACCCCTTTCTGATGTTAGAACTGTCTGAATCAGAATGCAATCTGGCTGATGACTCCGTTGATGCAAAGACATTGTGGGAATACTTACAGGCATGGCACGGTGGAGCAGGCTTAGTCCAACAAGTTTGTTTCCAGCAAGAGGCACTAACTACAAAATGTTCCCTGGCTGAGCCTATCACAAAGACAATTGATCATATCTATGAGAAAATCAACCATGTGTTTGATGTTAGGGCCATGACCAAGGACTTCCTCCAATCTATTGCCACATTGTCCTTTCTATGTGACAACTTGCTGTACACAAGCACATGGTCAATCATCTCTCATGATCTTGCAGCAGCAACTGTGGCAGCACCTTATGGCCCAGATGAGATCTGTCATTTCTTGGAGAACAAGCAGACACTGTATGCTGCCAATAAGACTGCTCAGGACACACCCTCTACTGCACTAGTGGCTCAATCAACAACTCAATGAGATGACCTAGTTTGCAAAGCCTGTTGGACAAAGGGGTGCACAAATTATACAGGACATACCAAACATTGGTGTATTCTAGAAGGGAGTGGCATGGCGGGGAAGATACTAGACAAAGTGAGGACTGCTTGGGTAGCATACTATAAGGCAAAGCAAGACAACCAAGACAAGAAGAAGAGCACAACAAAACTCACTTTCACACTGGCGGGAGGATTGGCATTTATGGTTGAAGGAGACACGAGCACCTTGGTCACTTATCTTACTAGTCAAATGGATAAATCGTCAGGTACAGCACCAAAGGTTGAGTTTGTGAGTTTGGCGTTGGATGCAGTTCCAGACCATTTTGCTGATGCTGAGAGCCTGGAAATCAATGCATGGATTGTGCTGGAGGAGGAGTCAGTAATGAGTGTTGACTGGAAAGGTCATACACTACAAACCAAAACTAAGACAACACTATTCAGCACTACCACAATGCTTGATGATCTCCCTTCTACCTAGACTCAGGCACAACTGTACACATCTCTCCAAATGCCACTGATTTCCTATCTTTGACGTCAATACCAAACAAGTCCATAAAAGGTGTAGGCAGATCCATGATTTTTGCAACTGGCATTGAAAAGATAAACTTACATCTTGCCGATGGCTCCCACCTGATACTTGATGATGCCCTCCTTGTCCCTGATGCCACTGTTCAACTCCTATCAGTCAGCTCCATGGCCAAGAAAAACAATTTATTTACCATATTCAACAACACAAGTGCAACACTTTACAAAGAAACAATGAACAAACTAGTAGCAAACAGAACCCTGATCCTCACAAAGAATTTATATGTACTTGACCTCTACACCAAATTTGCATTCAGCATGCACTCATCACCTGATATTGTCACATGGCACCATTGTCTAGGCTATGCCAACTACCAAACTGTATTAGAGATAGTGAGAAGAGACATGATCGAAGGTATGCTATGCACTTTCACTACAAAACTGCCAAAATGTAATAAATGCATCCTCAGCAAACAGACCAGAACATCTGTCCCAAAGATTAGAGAAGAAGGCATTGGTCACAGAGCAACACGTAGACTTGGAATAGTGTGAGTGGATCTAACAGAGAAGCAAGACATTATGTCAAGGACTGGGAATAATTATGTCATGAATATCATCAATGACTATACAAATAAGCCATGGTTTATACTATTGAAATTAAAGAGCAACTGTTGGGATCCTGCATCATATCTAAATGCACCGTCAACTTATCGACATCATTGTCACCTCTCCGCTCTTCACATTATCACCCTTACATTGTCTAAATTACCTTTGACCCTGACTAGAACCAACCATTGTCTACGCCATTGTATCCATTGTATAAATACCAGTCACACAGGATGTAAACCCTCAGTCAATTGTCTATTGAACTGAGGGTAAGCCAGTACCATATCACAACATTACGACGTATTAACATAACTATTCGATAGATCTCACTTGTACTCGTCAGGTAGTTATATATCAGTCAATTGTCTATTGAACTGAGGATCTCACTTGTACTCGTCAGTCTAAGCTATAGGGATTTTAGGTTCTAACAGGTTATGGGCCATTGCTGACCGTGTACTACACTCGTAAAATACACTCGTCAAGCAGAACCTCTTCTCGATCATCCTCGAGTCCCTTCACATATCACTTCTCTTGGCAAAATCTCGGACCCGTCAGGTACCGATCACATCTCCGATTAACGCGTCCTCGTCGCGCCCGTGCTCCCTTGTTCTGCTCTCGATACTGGATTCATGAACACCATTTCCCCCCCCCGCTGCTCCCATGGCCACGCCAAACACTGATACCACGTACCCGTGGATCAGGTTAGCCAAATTGAATGCTCACTGGCCCTCTGCGGAACCACTCTTTGATCGCGCGACTGGCGAATTCATGAAATGGTCAACAAAGCTCGAGATCTTCCTCCAACAGAGCGGCCTGGACCGCTACATTTTTTCCTCCGAAAGATACCCTAACCGACTCATCACCAGTCCCGATCCAATCTCTGAACCCAACGCGCACAGCAACTGGCTTTCAAATAACGATCTAATTATTGGCGTCATCTGCGCAGCCGTCTCAGAGGCTGAGCAGGAGGGGCTCGAGACAGACGGGACGGCTAAGGAATGTTACGACGCCCTGAAGGCCCGAGCACATCGCAAAGGACCTGTGAAGCAGGTAGCCCTTATTCGAGAGGCTCTGTCCACTTATGCACCTATCGCCGAGCCCATCGATGCTACCGCCCGGAAGGTCTGCGACTTAATCGACCGGGCATTTGCTATTGGCATCATTGACAAGGACCTTCTCAAATGCATCGCTTTACTCAACTGCATTAACGACAAATCTTTCGAATCTCTCCAGACCCAAGTGTCATGCGCCCTCGCCGACTCCACAGCCGACAAACCCTACACTTCCTCGCAGATTCGCCGACTCTTCCAGACGGTTGACAGCCTCGCCACCCTTGCCTGGACGGACACTGCCCTTGTCACCCGCGATGCAAGGAACAATGCACACAATCATGGACCCAACTTTCCCTGTTGTACTGTCTGCCTTGCTCGAGGATCATCCTGCCGAGGACATACCAAGGAATGGTGCATCAAACCTGGTGGTGGAATGGCCGGCAAAA
Source organism: Termitomyces sp. MG148 (assembly GCA_003313785.1). NCBI lineage: Eukaryota > Fungi > Basidiomycota > Agaricomycetes > Agaricales > Lyophyllaceae > Termitomyces > Termitomyces sp. MG148. The sequence continues at coordinate 4,848 of QLOM01000078.1, forward strand.
CAATTGAAGAGTCGAAGGCAGCACGCCTAGCTGCGCGAGGAGGAGGAAACAAGAGCACAAAAACCACCACATCATCCAGCAATAACGCCGTCAAGAATGGAATCGCAGTCAAGGGACTAGACGGCCAAGCATATCTTGTCGACATTACGCACTTGCAAAAAATACAGCTTGAAACGAAACCTGCCGACTTCGCTGCAATCGCTGAGTCCACCGACACTAACACAACCGACTATTTTGAATACGGAGGATTCATGGCGATGGACGATGAAAGCAATCCTGACGACAAACCTAGAGCAAGCGTTAACTGGGACACACACACGATCCCAGCCATCCCTGGATATGAAACCATCTACGCGACCACAGCAGTCATCCCCTCCAATCCTACCAATAATACCCGTATCGTCTCACTTACCGAAAAACCCTTCTACATGGACTCCGGCGCCACGGTACACATCTCTCCCTATCCATCGGACTTTGTCACACTCCGCACCATCACACCACGAGCCGTCAAAGGCGTCGGAGGTACTTCCATACAGGCTGTAGGCATAGGTCAAATCCGACTGCAGGTTCAGAACCAGACCGAGATCTACCTTGAAGACGCTCTCTACATCCCTAACTCAACCGTACGCCTGATCTCGATCTCTGCTTTAACCATAGGCATGCGTGCCACAATCACATTCAGTAGGACCGGAGTCACGATTCTTGACAAAGGCAGTGGCACTCTTCTCGCTGCCGGCCTCCTCATCCCGGGAAAACGCTTGTACACACTGGAGCTCCAATCTGCACTCAGCGAGCATGCATTAAATGCCACGCACACTCCAGTCCATCTCGACACCTGGCACTGGCGTCTCGGTCATGCCAACTATCAGGTTGTAGCAACCATGGCCCAAGCGGGCATGCTCCCAGGTACGCCCTCTGCCCCCCTCCTTGCGCAACCCAAATGTGACGTCTGTATCATTGGCAAGCAGACTAAAACACCGGTTTGCAAGGTGCAAAAGGAGGGGCACAGGGCAACTGAGAGGCTACAGATAGTATGGATAGATCTAGCTGGACCAATGAGTGTACAATTAGGCACCGGAAACAAATATACAATGGATATCGTCGATGATTTTTCAAACATGCCATGGTCAATTCCCCTTAAGTCAAAATCCGACGCATTCATTGCTCTTCAGGCATGGGAAAAGACTTGTGAACGCGAAACCGGCCAGAAGGTGGGAATCTACCGCACAGGCCACGATAGCGAACTCAAAAGCCATCAAATGGAAGCATAGATTGCATCAACAGGAACAAGGCGTGAATTTGTGGCACCATACACGTCGCAACACATGGGTCGCGTCAAGCGCATGCACAGAACCCTCCAAGGCAAGGCCAGAACAATGAGACTTGCTGCTAAGTGCCCAGAATCACTCTGGGACAAATTCTATCTAACAGCTACACACTTACATGCTAAGACAGCAACAAAGTCTCTAAATGGCAAGACTCTCTTTGAACTATGGTACGGACGCACACCAGACTACTCTTACATGCGCGAAATCAGGTGCTGCGCATTCGTGCTTATTCAGAACCAACATAACCCAAAGATTAACACACGCGGAATCGAATGCATACTCATAGGCTACGCGCAAAACTCCAAAGCCTACAGATGCTACGACCCAAGAGGCAACAGGATCCTCGAATCATACCACGTGCAATTCATTGAGCGTCACAACACAGATCGCACTCTCATGCCGATCAAGACACCTACACCCACAACAACAGCATCCACAAGCACACCCGAACCGACGTCAATCGTAGAGATCAAGGAGGGATCTGCAGGAACACCATTCATCACCAATGACGACAATGACGATATAACGCCCACCCCACCACCTTTGCCTACCCAGGCTCCAGGTCCTGAACCAAACATCGCACTTGAACCTGTCTTACCACGTTGTTCAACCCGGATTCACATCCCCACAGCCTGTGCTGACCCAGACAACGCCCTGGTAACCCGCCTCAAACAAGCAATCCAAGAATCCAAGGCCGCTGGCGATCGACTACATGCAGCCCGAGCTGACCGACAGAACAACAACCAGGACCCACAACCACCCAGCAATACGGGGACAGGAGGAGACGACACGGACACCGACAAAGAGCTGCCCAACATCGCCAACATCGCCTCAATAGACGATATGTTGCCGAATCCCTGGACAACCCAATCTCTATCAACCTGGGGGACAAACCCCGCACATGGAAGGAAGCGTTGTCCTCGCCGTACTCGAAAGAATGGGAAGCCGGATATCGTGAAGAGCTTCACTCACTCAAAGAAATGGGCGTCTACGAACTCATTCCCCAGGATCAAGTACTTACCGGCCAAAAAATCCGAAGAGGACGACCAGTCTTCAAGATCAAGCGAGACAAAAATGGCAAGGCAACTTGCTTCAAAGTCAGACTAGTCTTTAAGGGATATGAACAAGTTTATGGTCGAGACTACACCAGAACTACCTCCCCAACTCCGCGCATGGAATCATGGCGGATACTCCTACACTTAGCAGCAGTGCAAGGTTGGGACGCGACACAGATTGACATCAAAACGGCATTTCTCTATGGCCTGCTCCCCGAGGATGAGGTGCAATACATGATGCAACCTGAGGGGTTCGAAGAGGCAGGTAAAGAGAACTGGGTATGGCGCTTACAACGAGTTCTCTACGGCATGAAACAAGCGGGCCGCATCTGGAATCACACCCTTAACAACAACATGGTCTTATGGGGGTTCACATGCCTGTCCTGCGAATCGTGCGTATATTACCGAAGAACTGACACAGGCACCGTGATAGCTGCAGTGCACGTCGATGATTTTCTCTCCATTGCGAGCAGCAGAGCTGAAAACGAGCGATTTAAAGATCAACTACGGTCTGCTTGGACCATATCAGACCTTGGCCTACCCAAATTCATCGTTGGCATTGCGATCGAGTGGGACCGCAACAGGCGACTGGTAAAGCTCTCACAAACGGCTCTGATCGATAAAATAATCAGTCAGTTCGGTCAGTCCAACACCGCACCGCTATCTCTCCCTATGGAACCCGGGCTTAAGCTCCGGAGGATCGACAGATCATCCCTCACCCAGGACAAAATAGATGTTCTCACAAAAACCCCTTACCGATCACTTGTTGGCTGCCTCCTCTACGTTGCCATATCTACCCGACCCGATATAGCCTACGCTGTACAACAGCTCACCCAGTATGTCGATTCCTATGCCGCCGTCCACTGGAGGGCAGCTATCCGACTTGTCCGCTACCTGAAGGGTACACGGGACCTCAGACTTGTCCTTGGCGGAATGGGCAAACCAATCAACCTAACCGGCTTTACTGATTCGGACTGGGCCAACTGCTTGGACACACGACGCAGCATTGGCGGCTACGCATGGAGCCTGGGTTCCGGCGTGGTATCATGGGCGGCACGCAAGCAGAAAACGGTTGCAGCGTCATCCTGCGAAGCTGAGTATATGGCCGCCTTCAAGAGCGCTCAAGAATGTATCTGGCTGCGCGCTCTACTCAAGGGAATCGGCTACGACGCAACTAATCAGGCCACCCCTATTTTATGCGACAACAACGCCGCCATTAACCTCTCAGAAGATCCCACCCTGCATGCCCGCATGAAGCATGTCGACATCAAGTACCATTTCCTGCATGAACGTGTACAGGCCGGCGAGATCTGTATACGCTATGTCAACACTAAATACAACGTAGCGGACCTCTTCACAAAGGCCCTCGCCGCTCCCCTATTTACCCGACTACGTTCATTACTCGGCCTCCAGTAGAACACCTTAACCCATGATCCATGCGAGGAGGAGACAACATACACCAAAGTTTCCGGTGAGGAGGAGTGTTGGGATCCCGCATCATATCTAAATGCACCGTCAACTTATCGACGTCATTGTCACCTCTCCGCTCTTCACATTATCACCCTTACATTGTCTAAATTACCTTTGACCCTGACTAGAACCAACCATTGTCTACGCCATTGTATCCATCGTATAAATACCAGTCGCACAGGACATGAACCCTCAGTCAATTGTCTATTGAACTGAGGGTAAGCCAGTACCATATCACAACATTACGACGTATTAACATAACTATCTGATAGATCTCACTTGTACTCATCAGGTAGTTATATATCAGTCAATTGTCTATTGAACTGAGGATCTCACTTGTACTCGTCAGTCTAAGCTATAGGGATTTTAGGTTCTAACAGCAACACATTCAAAGAACTTCAGGCATGAATCCTTGCATAACAGATCAAAACGGGCCAGAAAGTTGGTGTATTATGCTCTGGAAATGACTCAGAAATCATAGCCAAAGAAAATGAAGAATGGTATAAGTCTCAAAGAATAACAACACAACATGGAGCTGTATATACCTCTGCACACCTAAGCTGGGTTGAGCACATGCATTGAACACTCATGGGAAAAAGCATTGCCATGAGATTATATGCAAAGTGCTCACCGTTTCTTTGGAATGAGTTTTATTTAACAGCAATTCACCTACACAGAAAGACAAAAACCTCAGCTGTAAATAACATCACACCAGATGAGTTATGGTATGGCAAGAAGCCAAGTTATTCCTACATCTGCAAGATTGGTTACCAGGTATTTGTTCTCATATCAGGTAAACATAACCCAAAAATCTACAAGCAGGCAATTGAATGTACACTAACAGGCTATGACCCTAAGACAAAAGCATATCAATGCTATGATCAAACAACAAGACAGGTATACGGCACATACCATGTCAAGTTTATTGAGCATCAAGATGATGCACCAGCACTAGACCTCATAGTACCCTCCCTGACTCCAGACAATATAATAATTGACCCATAGGCATACACAGCAACTTTGGACCACATGGAAACACCAACTATAGAAGCCATTACAAAAGGAGCACAGAGTCAGCCATATATGATCCAGAACAACGATAAAGAAGCCATACCCAACAAGAACAATAATACAGAACCTTTTGATGCCCCACAACAAATACCAGCAGACCCAATCATACAAGATCACCCAGAAGACCAAGACCAACCAGCTCAACATATCTAAGACCTACCACAACAATCAGCATGGATTCCAATGCCAACAGCCAGAAGCAAACCAGAAGATGCACCTGAAACACCAGTAGAACGTGCAGTAAGGGAATCAAGGAAGTTGGCAAATTGAATTCAAGAGGCTAAGGCAGAACATAGATGTGCAATTGAGGAGTTACATGATCATAATAATCATGACCTCCAAATCCTACAGGCAATCAAAGGCAAAAACATAGGTCTAGACCATGTACTAGCAACACTCAGCACAATGGAAAATGAGCTAAGTATAGACACAGGAGACATCAACCCAGAAGTACCTAAGACATGGAAGCAAGCACAGGATTCTCTCAATGCTGAGAGATGGACGTTAGCATATCAAGATGAGCTCAAGTCCCTAAAGGACATAGGAGTATATCAATTGATTCCAAGGCATGAAGTACCTCCAGGTTATTGAATACACTATGGCTGACCTGTATTTGCACTCAAGCCCAACAAGAAAGGCAATATTGTACAATATAAGGTTTGACATGTGCTGCAGGGATTCAATCAGGTATACAAACAAGAATACACTAAAACTACCTCACTGACATTGTGCATGGAATTGTGGAGAATTTTGCTGCATCTTGCAGCAACACAAGGTTGGGATGCAATGCAAATTGAAATAAAAACAGCATTTTTATATGGTGTGCCTGAGGAGGAGACTACATACATGGAGCAACCACAGAGCTTTGAGGAACCAGACAAGAAGGGCTATGTGTGCAAGTTAGAAAGAGGACTTTATGAGATGAAATAGGTGGAATGGATTTGGAATCGCACCTTGAATGAAAATATGGTAGGACAATAGAGGTTCACGAGGTTAGCCTGTGAGTCCTGCATTTATTATAGGAAATCCGATTATGGCATAGTCATCACAGCTGTTCATGTGGATGACTTTTTATTGGTTGCAAGCTCTAAACAAGCAAACAAGCACTTTAAATCACAGTTGAGGGATGTCTGGACTATCTAAGACTTGGGTACACTCCAACAATTGTAGGGATTGTGGTGGAATGGGATAGAGAGAACAAGGTGGTATACTTTTCACAGAGACCTATCATTGACAAATTAATCTCATAATTTGGGCAGAAAGATGCTAACCCATTTTTATTACCAATGGAATCGGGTCTAAAACTCAGACAGACAGACTACTCTAAATTGACACAGGAAGAACGAGATGGTATTGCTAAAATACCATACTAATGACTGATAGAGGGCTTAATCTGGCTTGCTATATCTTTTCGACCAGACATACAGCATGCTGTGCAACAACTTAGTCAATATTTTGACTTGTACTTGGTCACACACTGGAACACAGCCATACGCATTGTTTGATACGGCACAACAGATATTAAACTCCATCTTGATGGTACTTCCCCAATATCCCTTGCTGGGCTTATGGACTTGGATTGGGCCAATTGCCTGGACATATGTTGCAGTGTCAGAGGATACACCTGATCTCTGGGGTCAGGTATCATATTGTGGGCCTTGTGGAAGCAAAAGACAGTGGCAGCATTGTCCTGTGAAGCCAAGTATATGGCAGCTTTTGAAGCAGCACAAGAATGTGTATGGCTACAAACTCTGCTCCAGTCAATTGGCTACTCTACCAAAACTACAACAACCATCATGTGTGATAACAATACAGCTATAAACTCATTGGAGGACCCCACATTACACTCCCATGTGAAGCATGTTGATATTAAATATCACTTTTTGCAGGAATGCATGGTGTTGAAAGAACTCATTGTGTGCTTTATTAATACAAAAGACAATGTTGCTGACCTATTTAAAAAACCCCTTCCCTTACTACAATTCTCTTGACTTTGAAGGATTCTAGGCCTATCCTGAGCCACATTCCATGTGAGAAGGAGTCAACTTATGCCACTTACAGTGAGGAGGAGTGTTAGATGCTGATGATTCAAGATCACCATAAATGCCACAAGTCTGATGCCCAAGAGGGTCAGTAGATGAAATATCTGTTCTCAATATTAATTGCTCTTACTCTTAGACTGAACATATATATACATCCACTCATAGCAAGTGCACCCTCAGTCAAATATACAAAGACTGAGGGTGAGCAAATGTTATCCTACTATATATTAAACCACCTTAACTTACAACCTACCTAGTACACATACTTATTTGTGTGTATTGCAGGTAGGATACTCAGTTGATGAATATACAAAGACTGAGGTACACATACTTATTTCTGTGTATTGCAGGTTCAAGTTCTAACAGCACATGCCTCAAGGTGATAGAGCAATATGTCTTCAATTCATCTCATAATGGTGGCATTAGGGCCTACTCCAGGATTGCTTAACATTCCTTTCAAACATTTGGCATCTGTTTCCAACACCAACTTTCTACAACCAACCAACCAGTATTTGTTGGCTTGAAAAGCCTTCATTAGGCCATATAGCTCTTGCTTTGGCTGAGATAACCTTGCTTCCCTAGCATTCAAGGTTATAGAACCTAGCTTTGCACAAGTGCATTGCTTTGGGTCTTCTGGATCTTCTAGAATATACCAAATCCTATTGCTATCCAAGAAGTGTCCAGTGATAACACTACAGCCCCTTCCAACTCATAGTCAATTGGTTTTAGAGGAGCACTTTTTGCTAATAGCTCCTTCATTTTAGCCATAGCTACTTGTTGCTCTTCTCTCCAAGTAAAAGGCACACTGTTCTATGTTAGCTTGTTGATAGGTGCAACTACTTTAGCATAATTCTTAATGAATGTTCTGAAAGTGCCACATGTTCCTAAAACCAAGCATACTTCTGACTTGTCTCTGCAGTCACCTCATTCCATAACAATTGCAAATTGTTTGGTTTCTGGTTTCTGTCCTTTATAAGAACATTGGTAACCCACTACTACAATCTCGTTGGCACATACTACCAACTTCTTTCCAGAGTAAGTTTCTCCAGTATATTTGATTCTTTATAACACCCTATTCACATTATGTAAGTGTTCCCCATACAAATCTTCTAATGCCCAGATTTTCTGGTATAACTTCACAACTTCCATCTGGCAATTTATATCTATTAGGAGGTCCTCTGACTGCCATGTCATCAATGTAAGGCCAAGTCATGTGTGGGATCTCATCTTTCAAAATGAATTTAATGTCATCATGGAAGATTAGTACTGAATTAGTCCAGCCCATTGGGAGAGTTACCAGCCTTAGTGCACTAAAGAGTGCCTGAAAGGTGGTATAGTTCCTTGATTGCACATCCAATAATCTCTTGTCATATCCAATGCATAAGTCAAAAGATTCCTTCACAGGCTCTCTCCAAAAAGTGACTAGCCAGTTCCTCAGTTGCTGGTGGCAACCCAGAGTGAGCAATGGTACTGTAAGGGCGACCTCCGGAGGTTGCGGTTAAGTCATGCAACTGGCAGAGGGAAATCCAAAGTGTATTAGAGACAGTACATACTACAGGGAAATAACTAATCACCTGGCAGAGGGAAATCCAAAGAGAACAAGTCTAAGGATTCCTCTGCCACGGCGTGGCGCATCAGTACGGGGGCAGGGGTGTGAGAACGACTGTACAACATCTCAGAGAAGTCCGACGACTGCAAGGGAGCATCCCAGAGACCTTCAGGATGGCCAGAAAAGGAAATGGCCAGAAAAGGAAGTCCGGGGGGTTCTGGAGATCTCTGAGATGGCTGGAAAAGGAAGTCCCCTGACATCACCCCCCCCTTAGAGTGCGGCGTCTCAACGCACCGGGTAGAACAAGTTGCGGACCGCGCGGTCCACCAGGGAGACAGAGTAGATGCCCCGGATTGTGCGGGGAGCCTCGAGGTGACTACGGTGGAAGTCCTTCACCAGAGCGGGCGTGTGGACGTTTTTGGTGGGTTTCCAGGAGATGTCTTTGATACCGTAGCCCTTCCACTTGACCTTGTATTGCAGCTTGTGCCGGAATAGACGACTGTCAAGGATCTTCTCCACTTCGTACTCTGGGCGGTTGTTGACCATGACCGGAGGTGGCGGAGGCGGAGCACGTCGACCTGGAATAGGGTTGTCCGGGGCAGGCGAAAGCTTGACCACGTTGAAGACTGGATGGAGGCGCCGCATGCTGGTGGGCAGCCGGAGCCTGTAGGCCAATGGTCCTACCTGGTGCTCAACCACATATGGCCCCAGTTGTCGGTGTGAGAGCTTTTGGGATGGCCTAGTGGTCGCGATGTCAGAGGCGTCCAGATAGACTTGGTCTCCAGGCTTGTACTGGGGGGTTGGCAAGCGTCCTCGGTCGTAATAGCGGGCCATGTTGTCCTTGGCCTTGGTCAGGGCTGCCTCCGCCTCCTCCTGTGCCTTCCGCATATGGTCAACAAACTCATTGACCGTCTCATTCTCCGATCGTCGTGCATGCAGTTCGAAGCCCATCCGGGGGTGCCTGCCGGTGTCCAGAAAGAACGGGGAGTGCTGCGTGGAGGCGTGGACGCGGTTATTGTACTGGAACTTGGCCTTCGGGAGGAGTTCATCCCAGTCGTCCTGCCGCTCGTTGCAGAAGAGCCGGAGGTACTGTTCCAGTTCCTGGTTGACCCGTTCGGTCTGGCCGTCGGACTGTGGGTGGTAGGCGGTGGAAGTGTGGAGCTTGACGTGCAGGAGACGATAGAGCTCCCAGGTGAAGTCTGCCACAAACTGGGGGCCCCAGTCGGAGATGTAGGCATCAGAGAGGCCGTGGAGCTTCCAGACGTTCTTCCGGTACAGGTTGGCTGCGCCCATTGCCGAGCAGGTCATGTGCGTTGGAATGAAGTGAGCTCGCTTTCTATACAGGTCGACCACAACCATCACTGCATCGTATCCGTGCGCGTCTGGAAGTTCCACGATGAAATCAACGGAGGCCACACTCCAGCGCGCCGCAGGTGTAGGGAGGGATTGCAGATGGCCTGTCGGGGGGCGCCAGTGTGGTTTTGTCTGGAGGCAGAGGTCGCAGGTGCTGGTGTAGGAGCCGATGTAGCGGGACATCTGGGGCCACCAGTAGTTCCGCGAGACCAGCTCCAGCGTCTTCCACCTACCAGGGTGCCCCGCAACACGGGAGTCATGGTGCTGCTCAACAATGTGCCGACGGAGCTCCGGGTTGTTGGGCACATATATCCGCCCGCGGAAGGTGAGGAGGCCGTCCTGCAGGCCCCACTTGTCCGTGCGTACCGACTTTGTACCGGAGGGGCGCCCCAGATGTAGCGCTAGCGCGGCCTTGGCAACCGAGTCTTCCTGTAGACCTTCCTGGTTTCCCCGACGTATGTCCCGGAGAATGTTGACCTTGTCTCCCTGTACAGCTACCCCTTCCAAGGCACAAATAGCAAACAGCTCTGGGCGGAAAAGGGTGATGTTATCGTTATCTCCTGCACCGGAGCCATGGTCCGTGCACCTGGAGAGGGCGTCGGGCTTCCCCATGCTCCGGCCTGGCTTGTGGTGCAGCGTGAAGTCGAAGTTGGCAAGGTACAAAGACCACCGGGCCTGGCGACGGTTCAGCTTCTTGGCTGTTCGGAAGTGTTCCAGGTTCTTGTGGTCAGTCCAGACTTCAAACTTGTGGCAGGCCCCCTTGAGGAAGTGGCGCCACTCCTCCAGCGACTGGATGATTGTGAGCATCTCCTTGTCGTGGATCTTGTAATTTTGTTCCACGGCGTTGAGGCTCTTGGAGTAGAAGGCGACGGGGTGCCACTTACCATCCTCTGGAGACTGCTGGAATAGGACTGCACCGGTTGCAAAGTCAGAACTGTCGGCCTCGACGCGGAAGGGTCGGTTGTCATCCGGGAAGAGCAGAACGGGCTTGGAAGTGACGGCAGACTTGAGGGCATTGAAGGCCTGCTGCTCCGCATCGCCCCAGGTCCAAGGGACATCCTTCCCAGTGAGGTCAAAGAGGGGACGTGCGTGGTAGGAGAAGTCCTGGATGAAGCGCCAGTAGAAGTTCGTGAACCCCAGGAAGGCTTGTACTTCCTTCTTGCTCTGGGGCTCCGGCCACTGCATCATGCCAGCCACCTTCACTGGGTGAGATACTCAACGCGCGTCTGCTTGAACTCGCACTTCTCCGGCTTGAGGTACAACTAGTGCTGGTGGAGATGGTCCAGGACGATCCGCGTGATCCGACGATGCTCTTCTAGTGTCTTGGTATAGATGAGGATGTTGTCGAAATACACACAGACCACTCTGTCCACGATCAGGTCCCGGAAAATGTTGTTCATCATGGTCTGGAAGGTGGCGGGGCTGTTGGTGAGTCTGAAGAACATCACTAGAGGTTCAAACAGCCCGCAGTTGGTCTGAAACGCTGATAAGACCTGGGCTGGGCTCAGCGCAACAAAGCTATAATTAGCGACTTTTGTTGATATCAGTTTGGCGGCTCACTCAGGCAAGCAGGCGCAACGTGGACGACACATGACTAGGCGACCATGGGATGTTTAGCGCACGGGACTTCTGGACCACGGGACTTGCTCACCTGACTGTTAACGCACGGACCACACACATGACCTCGGGCTCGATAACAGGTCACCAATCAAAGATAGCCGGCGCCTTATAAGATTATGTGTTTAACAACTTGCCGACGGCTATCAGCAGGTCGCCACTTCTTCAGCCCCAGTGCCTAGCGGTTAGCGACGTTTACCTTTACTGACGCTTAGCGACTTTGGCAACGCCAGCCCCCTTGATTGTTTCAGACCCCAGGATAGTCACTGTTTATTTGACTGCTTTCAGTGCTCACTTGGTGACTTAGCGCTTGCCAACTGATAGACGCCGCGGGTTAGCTATTTCACATTCTATTCTTCTTGTCATAATCCATTCCCCATTTTGTTACTTAGCGACTTATAGTTTAATTAACACGGCGACTTAGCGCCTATAAATACTGTACATATTTTGTCTTAGGAGTATCGAATTCCATCCCCACCATTCAGATCACAACTTGCGCGCACTAAGTTCCTTGAAGTTGCCAAGGGACTTACTGTTTTTACCAACTACGCTAAGCTTGCCGCTTCTCTGCCAGTCTTGCCGACTGTCTAGGTGCTATACGAGCACACTTTGACTATGTTACGTCGCCAAGTCCTTGCCGACTATTGGCACCCTAGTGCCTCGCAGGCTACATGGCTTAGATCGCTAAGCACCTTTCTTCCAATTACTAAATTTTTCTTAACAAACTAAGTCTCTGGAACCCTGCCCGGGCTCCCTCTCAACTAGCGACTGCCCAACGCATTACCTTCCACAGTAGCTAGGTACCGTTTACTCTTGACAGTACTTAGCAACTTTTGGGCGTCATCAATGCGGCCTTCCACTCATCTCCCTCCTAGATGCGCACGTTGTTGTAGCCCCACTGTCAGGGGACTTCCTTTTCCGGCCATCTCGAAGATCTCTGGGACCTCCTGGGTTTCCTTTTTCGGCCATTTCCCTTTCTGGTCATCCCGGAGGTCTCCGGGATGCTCCCTTGCAGTCGTCGGACTTCTCCGGGATGTTGTACAGTCGTTCTCATGCCCCCGCCCCCATACTGATGCGCCACGCTGTGGCAGAGGAATCCTTAGACTTGTTCTCTTCAGATTTCCCTCTGCCAGGTGATTAGTTATTTCCCTGTAATATGTACTGTCCCTAATACACTTCGGATTTCCCTCTGCCAGTTGTGTGACTTAGCCGCAACCTCCGGAGGTCGCCCTTACACCCACCAGACGTCCAACTTTGTGAAGTAACGCACACCCCGGAGGTTGTTGATCAGTTCCGAGATGAGAGGGAGTGAGTAGCGGTTCTTGACAGTCATCGCGTTGAGTACCCAATAGTCTTGGACCAACCGGAGGGAGCCATCCTTCTTCTTGATGAAAAACACCGGAGAGGCCATCGGAGACTTTGAGGGGTGGATTCGTCCTGACTCCAGATTCTCCCAGAGGAATGCATCAAGCTCATCCTGCTCCTTGGGTGCGAGCGGGTAAACCTTGCAGTTGGCCAGCTTTGAGTCCGGCAAGAGCTCAATGGCGTGATCCCACTGCTTGCGCTCCGGGAGGGAGTCAAACGAGGCCTTGGAGAAAACATCCTCAAAGTCGTGCAAATGGTCGGGGACCACATCCCGGAACGTCTGGGGCTGGACGTTGGCTGCAAAGGCCTGGGCCAGTCGTTGAGAAGTGGTTTGGCTGGCCCGGATCTCCTCCGCCACTGGCGGGGGTCGTAGCGTGGTGGCGTAGATGCAGTCTCCTACCTCAATGGCTTCGTCTGGAAGCTCCGGGTCCTGCACGGGTAGGAACTCTCCTTCACGTCCCTCCTCCTGACTAGGGTTTCCCCCGCTGTGCCTGTTGTCCTCATAGAGGGCCTCCCTACGAGGGAACGCCAGAGGCAGGGGATTCAGCAGGTCGAGATCAGCAAAGGGGAGGTGACCTATGCGGCATGCCCTGATAGCTGCGCGTTCCTGCATAGCGATGCACCGCTCCTTCTTCACTTCTTCTGCGCAGGTCGCGCAGCGCCGGGGGCACCAGCTCATGCTCACCTCCCCAGTAGCCCAGTCAATTTCCGGATTGTGCTCCCGGAGCCACAGGAATCCCAGGATCATGTCCTGTTTACTGATGCTCATGACGGCAAAGGTAGTGCGCTCCGCATGGGACTGTCAGGTTCCGCTGACCTGGGGGCTCAGCAATTCTGGGCGAGGCCTTACCAAGTGTACTCGGACAGCTACGGACACGCCGGGACTTAGAGAGGACCGGAGGAAGGCGCCGGGATGAGGTGACGTGCGCCGGGAGCATGAGGAGATCAGACAAAGTGTCCCGGGGTTGGCGCGAGCCAGGGGCAAGCGCCGAACGGGAAGGTTCTACTGGGGAAAGTTCGGGTTAGACGGCGCGATGAGTGGCATGCCGGCGGTGAACTATCCGGGGAAATGAAGGGGCTGATAGGCGAATAGGCAATTTAGAGTTTGACAGGTGTGGGACCGAGCTCAGAGGAGCGGAGAATGCGGACCAGAGAAAATAAGAGATCGGAATATGAGAAGGGAAGAGAAGGAGAAACTCGAGGCAGAGACAAGGACGAAGGAAAGAGACGGATGAGCAAAGGAGATGGAATTAAGAGAGTAGATAGAGACAATGGACAGATACGAGACGAGAGAGTAGAGACAAATACGGGCTATAGAAATGGAGACGAGTACGAGACGATAGAGTGGAGACGAGTACGAGGCAAAGTTACGAGGCCGGAGCAATACGAGAGGAAAACCGGAGAGTATGGGCAATATCAAGACTACCGTATTTAGTGCTACGGGGGGGCTTATATACTGACTACGCATCGAGGCAGGTCCGGGGTCCCGGTCCTGGGTCTGGGGGCTGCTCCGGGGCTCTGGTGGTGTCCCGGAGCACCTAGGAGGACAAAGGAAAACCGTGGGTGTCGGATGGGAGTGGCGCCGTTGCTTTGGGAGTCGCAGTGGCGCCGCGCGATGGAGGACGTGGCGCGACGAGAGGACGCGATGAGGCATGATGCGGGAGTTGATGCGGGACGAAGCATGATGCGTGGGTTGATGCACAGGGCGATGCATGATGTGCGGCGTGATGCATGGCATGAAGCGATCATGCATGATGCGTCGAATGATGCGTGATGCATCAGATGTTGTGTGGGTCGCCGTGCTGTCGCACCGGAAATCCTCAGGGGTCGTCGGTAGTGTCCATGGAGTGCCCAGGAGGAACGTCAGGGTCGACCGGAGTATGACGTGATGACCGTGTTGGGTGTTCGTGGAGTTTGTCCTGAGTCGAGGTCGTGCAAGGGGTGTTTGCCGGGGTGTGTGGTGTGGTCCCGGGCCCGGGGCTCAGGCCCGGGGGTGGGTCGTGACAGGGACCGGTAGCAAAGAACAAGGTCCACCACAGACTTGATGGACCCCGCTTCGTTGCAGGTACCGTCAACGTTGTATACCGGGATCGGGGCAAGCAGGGGTCGAGTGGTGAGCTGATGCCATTCTACGTAGCTGGTGTCCACGAAGAGCCCGGTGGCTCCGGAGTCTAGGAGGGCCAACACGCTCTGGGTCTGCTGCGTGTCGGTGGTCTCGATTTCCACGTTCATCCGGAGCGAGTTGGGCAACGGAGTGGAAGCAATTACGTAGCGGCGGGGGAGGCGGCGCTCCCAGGCGGGGAGGCACGTTCAGGCAGGCGTCGGAGAGGGCTGAGGGGGTTTATTGGGTACGACAAGAGTAGTGCTTATGGTTGGAGAGCTATCGGCAGAGACCGTATTGATTTCTTCTACCGACAAACATGCAAACCTGTTAGTACTAAGCGGTGGGGGCGTACTGGTCACCTGCCGCGCCCCTGAAAACCCTCACTCTGCTCCTCCTGGCCTTCCGGAACGTGGGCGTCTTTTGATGTCTCCTCCAGGACAGGGGTATCCAGAGAGGGCACTCCAGCAATGTTCCAGGCCGCCAGGAGCTGCAGGAGTAGCTCCTCTTGCTCCTCCGAGGAGAGGTAGCGCACTTCCAGACCCCTGGGGCAGTGACACGCGAAATGGCCCTGCGCGCTACAGCATCAGCATGAGAGGGGGAGCGGGGCGCGCTGTCAGGAGGCATCCACATCCATTGGCATGCCTGGAGGTAGTGCCGGAATTGTCGGGGGTGCAACCGTTGCCATGGGCAGTGCTGGGATTGGGAACCTGCGGGGGAGCATCACGGGGGGTTGCGTTGGAGGCGCAGGATGCGCAGGCTTGTGGAGGTCGTGCTTGAGCTCCATGAGCTGCCATTGCTCCCGGGCCACCCGGTACCACGCCAGGACCTGGTCGTCAGCCGTTCGACCCTCCGCAAGGTTGTCGATGCGCTCCATCAAGGTCGGATGGAGCCCTTCCCGAAAGGTAAGGCAGAGTTGCAGGCCGTCAGAGTACTCGGCCTGCTTGACCAATGCGCGGAACGAGTCGATGTACTTGTTCAGCAAGCGTTTCCCTTGGCCGTACTGCTCCCTATCTCTCAGGATCAGCGTGGCGCTTTTGTGGAGTTCCAGGGAAAGAACTCGTCCCAGAACTCTTGTTCAAACTCGGCCCAGTCTGTAAAGCTCACGACGCCTCCGGGACGTCGGAAAACCCTCAGCGCATAGGTGGCCACTCGTCCCAACTTCATGTAGGACAAGACCCACGCAATTTTCAGCTTGTCGGATACAAAATCATTGCCACAGAGCTGGAGATAGATGGCGCACGACAGGAGGAAACGTTCCCCGGACGCATGGTCGCCGTTGTAGACGTCTGGGGTCACCGGGCATGGGATGTTGGAGCGCTCCCATGCCGGGATGGGGGATTGCACAGCATGTGGGCGTTGCACTGGTGGAGTAGGTGGCGGGGGGTTAAGTGCCGCCGGGGCAAGGCATTCAAGAAGGGTACGGAGAGTGTCGGAGATGGTGTCGGTGGTTTGTTGGAGGTGGGTGAGTTCGGCGGAGTGCTGGGTAAGGGAGGCTTGAGTGAGTTGCACCTGCGTTTCTAGGTGGAGCAGGCGGGTCCAGGCTTCCTCGCCGGAGGCGGCCACGTCCGGGAGCGCTTCTGG
>QLOM01000080.1:0-13568 GCA_003313785.1 Termitomyces sp. MG148
AGTAAAGGCAACGCCTGTTAATTCGAGGCTGGCGTAAGGAGGATGTAGACAGTGAGCGAATGTGAGAGATAGCCAGATGAATTCTTAAGGGAGTTTGATTCAGGTTTGTGTTGCCCGTATAGGGGCTCTTTATCTCAGTTGGGTAGCTCGCCTTGCTCTCCCACTATGACATTGCCTAATTTAGAAGGAGGAAAACACGATCACGTGTAGTCATCACATGGATGATCATGTGCAGTGTTGATGTTTGTTGTTGAACGTCGCATTCTCACTGCACCACCACAATGGATGGCCGTCTCAACAATGTTAGTCTATCCTGCTGCCCTTTAACTCACGGGCCCTGTCCTGCTCTGCTCTAGATGACCTATGCATGCATTCCTGGCCACAAGGTATGTCCAAATAATCTGTTGTAGCATGCCAATGCAAAACGGAACCTTTTATGGCGTGCCATGACTTTTACAAGCCCGTTACCGCCCCCACGACACATTTGGACCTTACATGATGTGTCATTATGCTCAATCTCAACAATATAACTGGCTTATGTTTTGTATGTGCTCCTACAACATGTCTTGTAGTCATTACCCGTCATTACCCTGTTGAACATGTGTAATCTAAGAATCTTATGTAATTTTTTTTCTAGGATTGAAAGACATGCATGTAAGCTGAACTGTAAGTACACTATGCTTTTGGTCTCTTGTTCAAGATAGAAAATTTAATTTTTTATTATACAAACATTACTTACAGGATACAGAGTGGTTTGTATTATATAATTACGCATATCTCCAAAGTCACGAGGTGTCATAGTGGGGGAGAGCAAGGGCACTTCAGTTGGGTTACATGGTCATGTGTTGGCAAGTGTTGAGACGCGTCGACGTGGCAATACATCCTCAGTTGTCTTCTCTCATTACGACAGGACCTGGGGATACATTCCTCTGTTTTGTAGGCACTCAGTTTGGTTTGACAGGTTATGGGCTTCCCTCTGGGGATATCTTTCCACTGAGTAGCCTGAAGCAACTCTCATTTGCCATCTCCATGGCCTCCTTTCACTTTCTTCATACAGTTTTTGGGTTTTTACCTCTCTCTTCTCCTGGCCTCTATATCCGACTCTGTCCATCCTTGCTTGCATGTGCAGGATCCACCACCTCCCTTGGGATTTTTTCTTTGACCCCTTCTCTGGGTATGCCCTTGCATACAACAACTTTTTTGCGTGATTTTCCTCCTCACATGTCTTCTTTGCCCTTGGGCTCCTCCAATATTCTCGTGTCTGGCCATTTTCACCCTTTGGATCCTCGTTCCGTACTCATGGACGCGCATACATTTAGTCATTCCTCTTTACCGCCTCACAGTTCTCATTTTCCCCCACCTCAGGCTTTTTTGGACCCTCGTCTTTACATGAATCGCAACTTGCATTATTCTTCTGTCTCATCTCAGTCTTCTTGCTTGCATTCAGCTTCTTTTCCTTTTTGCACTGCTTCCATGCCTGTCCCCCCCAGTTCTTCTCAAATTCCATTCGTTTCACCTTCTTCTCCCTTGTCTCGTCCTCTTTCTCCTCATGTTCCTGCACCACCACCCCCTCTGATGGCCCTCCAGCCTCAGGGACCCCCCACGCTAGATGTTTCTGGCCATCTGCCTTACATTCACTCTGGTTATTTGCAGTTTCTGGGTTCTGTGCCTTCAATGCTGCATTACTACTACCCGCCATATTTCCCTTTTCCTACTTTTTTCTCTCCTCTGCATTCTTCATTATTCCCTCACGCTTCTCCTGTGCCAGGTTCCTTCTCTTGTGCCACTGCTGGCTCACGCACCGCTGCCTCCCATTTCGACGTTGCTTACTTCAGACTTGTGTTCAGATTTCAAGCCTCCTCCGCTGGATACCATTCCAAAGCTTTTGACTTCAGCAGATTGGGGCAATTGGATTGGTCCTGTTACTGCACTAATTGATCAGATGGGCCTCAATGGTCATATCTGTCCCATTCCTCCTCCTGGGGCTCCGTTCAATCTCATGTATCGGGTTGTCACTCCACCAAACTCTCCTCCTCATGCTTTGCAGGCTGATTCTTGTGCGTATGAGGTCTTTTGGCAGAACGACAATATAGTTTCATACATCATCTTGGGTAAGCTTTCCGCTGAGGTTTTCAATTCTCTTCCACCCGCTCGGAATAGCCCACACAATTTTCCAGTTTGTATGGCCCGTGATCTTCTCAATTTCCTGTGGAAACGTTTCAGTGTTGGGAGCGCCACTTTGGCTCAATGCGTGAAGGATTTGGTCTTTAACCTTGTCTGTGCGCCAAATGCCATCTCTGCATTCATGCAAATGTGGCACATTGCTGTGAACCAGCTGGCTTGCATTCCTTGGGATTTCACACCGTTTGAGAAGATTCAGCATTTCATGAACGGCGTCCCTGACCACAAAGCCTTCAATTATATCCACGAAGAAGTTCAGCACTCTTGGAAACACAATCCAAATGCCACTTTTGATTTTTACTTGCTTGCGGACACCATCCTTGAAATCGACATCAATGTTTGTTGTCACCTGGCCACTCGCCCTGTTTCAAAACCTTTGCTTCCTACACAATCTCGTTTGCACTCCACCGCCATTTCTTCTGCCCCTGCTGCACCTTTGTCAATGCTGCCTGTTTTGTCTTCCTCTGTCTCTTCCTCGACTCCTTCAGCTCGTGCTTCTGTTCCCTCCAGAGATCTGTTGTCTTGGCTGTGCACAAATGTGGTAGTGGTGGATCCTGTGACTGAGCACGTTTCTATGCCACAGCCTTTTGTAATTGATCCTAGTGATACTACTCCTGTAATTCCTACACCCCCTAAGGGTGATGATAATGACACCGCTTTCCACCTCTACAATGCTCCTTCCGTTCAAGATGATTCACCCCCTTACTTCTCTTTTGTTATGTGTTGACAGATCCCGTTGTGGTTGCCTCCATCACGTTGTGTTTCAACTCTATTTTAGACTCTGGCTGCACAACGCATATCATTCGCAACCGGCGCCATTTCTGGACTTATGACACTAGTTGGGCTGTTCCCGTTGGCATGGCCAACTGTGGCACGCTTACTACTCTGGCTTGTGGCAAATGCTGTTTTTGCACTCACATTGTGGGGAAGACCATCACATTGATACTCAATGACTGTCTCCATGCCTTGGATGTACCCATTAACCTTTTGGTCCATTGATTCAATGGTGGAGCATGGTATGGATATTCTCTTTGCTCATGACGCAACATCTATTTTTTCTTCTTCTCCTGCTGGCTATGATGCACAGTTGTCTTTCTTTTCTCTACTGTGATTTTGTTTTTCCTGATTTTTCTTCTCCAACTCCTCTTGTGGCTATTGCTGCGCCTGCTGTCTTGTTTCCTTGTGTTTTGGTTACTCCTGAGCTCTGGCATTGCCACATGGGTAATTCCACTTGAGACACTGTGCATGCAGTCCTTACGAAGGACTACGCCTCTGGGGTTGAGTATTCTGGTTCTTTCTCTGATCTTCATTGTATTCCTTGCATCCTTGGCGGTTCAACCTTACAATAATTTCTGATATCATGCTGACAGGATCTGTGATTTACTTTACATGGACTCTTGCGGTCCTTTTCCAACGCAGTTTGCAAACAGCAGAACCAATCATTTTCATTCTGTCATGACCCACCCCCAGGCCACCCCCACACACTCCCCGGCAAACCACTCACATGACCTCCAACTCGGGACGAACTCCACAATCACCCAATGCGGCCATCACGTCATACCCCGGCTGACCCTGGCACTTCTCCTGAACATCACCAATGAACCCCGGTGCTCCTGGACATCACCGACAACCCCCGGCAATCCCTGGTGCAACAGCACAGCAATCCACGCATCACTCAATGCATCAGACATCATCAGGCATCATTTGAAGCATCATGCATAGCCACGCACCATCCAACACATCATGCCACGCATCATGCATCACCCCGCGCATCAGTCCACGCATCATACATCGCAACACATCAATTCCAGCATCATGCCTTACCGCATCCTCTCATCACGCCATGTCCTTCCTTGTGCAGCGCCACTGCAACTCCCAAGCAGCGGCGCCACTACCATCTGACACCCGCGGGGCTCCCTTTGTCTTTCTATGTGCTTTGGAATGCTACCCAAGCCTTGGGGGTAGGCCTCAGACCCGGGGCTGGGACCCCGGACCTTACTCAACATGTAGTCATTATATAAGTCCCACCGTAGCACCTAGTACAGTAGTCTTGATATTGCCCACACTTCTCAGTTTCCCTCATATTGCTCTGGTCTTGTATATTTGTCTCGTACTTGTCTCTATCTCCATTGCCTCATACTCGTCTCTACTTGTCTTTACTATCTCTTCTCAATCTATTTGTCTTTTCCCAACTCCGTTCACTCAGTTCTCTTCCGTTTCTTCTCGTCAGTCTCCTGGTTTCCCTGGCCTTCCGCTTAATTGGTCCAGCTCTGCCAGAGTTTGGCTCTGCAACCATTCAACCTTAAAACCTTGTCTGCATGATCACTCTTTGCGCCATTCCCGTGACACAGCTGCTGGCACATCCGCAGCTCCACTGATTGTCCCGGAACCCCCTTGTCCACTTACTTGCCCTTGGTGCTTGCTCTCCGCTCATGCCCCACATCCCTTGACCCAGCGCACCTCATCCAGCAAAACCTCAACCCCGGCATGCTCCTCCGCACGCTGGCATAACTCATCTACCCTGATAGGCCTCTGTTGTGTCTGTAACCCCTTGAGTCCGCTTTGTAAGGCCTCGCCCAAACTTGCTGAGCCCCCAGGTCAGCGGAACCTGACACATTCCATCATTGACAACTTCTCAAATCATGGTGACACTGCTCTGTTATCCTCTTGTGCGCATGCAACGAATGTCAGGTTCCGCTGACCATGGAGGCTCAGTCCACTGAGCAAGACCCTTACGGAAAGACACAATAGCTCTGGTGTACAATTCCAGGACCTATGAGGGCTCCAGGGGTAAAATGCTGTCAGGGTCCGCTGACTCAGGGGCTCGCTGTAGAGCAATGAACCCACTAGTTGGAGGGGCTTGGAGGGCAAGATGGGGTTTTGAGGGCTTTAGTAGGGAAGTCCGAAGGTACTCCAAAGTAGTCCAATGGTAATAGGAGCTCAACCAGAGTGAATACGGAGGCCGGGCGCTAGCAATATAAGTCGGAGGGCTTAGATTGGACGATTGGCAGAAGGAAGAATGAGTTTATTGAAAGAGAGAAAGAGTAGAGGAAACAGAGATAGGAAAAGAGTAAATTGGAATACTGGTAATATCAAGACTAAGGACCAACTACGGGGCCGGGGCCTTATATACTCAGGAATAGCCAGAGCGCACAGGGGCGCACCCTAAGGCCCATTTTGGAGTGGCGGAGTGCGCACGGGAGATTGGAGTGGGAGGAAATGGCCTGATGGAAGGTAAGGGGGCATGCCAGGGTTTGTAGGAGCTCCGGGGTAGGATGGGAGCAGGGATCTGGCATGAGGGATGGTCCCGGGACGTGGATGTGAGCACAAAATGAATGGTTCGTGACAAATGCTATGCTCTGGGACAGGCGCAAGCATTCAAAGGATCTCCGGGGCAAACCACGAGACAGGGGACAAGTGCGTGGGTTCCGGATAAGTCTGGGGGATGAGGTTAATCAAAGGAAGTGAGGCAGGGAAGGTTATGGGCTCTACAATTTGAGCCGAGCGAGCAAGGCAAGATTAGATAGAGTGAGACTGGGACTTAGAGAGACACAGATAAATGAGTCTGGAGTGTTGTTAAAAACAAGGCTGAGACTAGAGAAGAGTCAAAATCGATAATGGGAAAAGGAAACACAAGTCGGGGCTAAACTGGGAAATAGTCAAGAGAGAGAGAGAGGAAGAGAGAAGTACAAGGCAAGAGATTTGAGACGAGTACAAAACACAAGACGAGACAAAGTTAAAAACAGACACAATATGAGACAGAGTCACAAAACACAAGCAGACTAGATTGGGAGACACGAAACAAAATACAGGGCAACAATACAGTGGAGTTATGCAAGTAATCCAAGTAATTCAGGTAATTCAGGTAATATCAAGACTACCAACTAAGTCCCTATCCTACCAGTTAAGTACTCCTATGGCTATGTCCTAGGCCAACTCTTCGATCTTCGGGTTGGAGCGCAGCTCCAGGACTCTATACGAGTTGGCAGGTGTTGGTGGCAATCAGGTGGCGGCAGCATCGGTGATGCGCGAGGAGGGCGATGTGATGGCCAGGTGATGCATGTGATGGCATGCTTGCCAGAGGGGGCCAGCAATGTCCAGGAAGAGTCGGTAATGTCCGGAGGATTCACGTGACTTCTCAGGAGCGCTTAGTGATGGCTGGGGTGATTGACGGTGGCATTAGTGATGGGTGTGGGAGTGAGATTACTGGCGGGGTTGGTCTGGGGTTGTGGGGCTGGTGGGATAGTTGTTCTCCAGGACCTCCAGGGGTAGCAGCAAGGTTTGGAGCTGGCTGTGGGGTTAGCGGATCATGACAACAAAGCACTTCAAGACGTTTCAGCAGAACAGCAAGGCCAAACGGTATATTTGGACTATCAAGAATACTATGCAAGCACTGATGGCAGATGCAGGCCTACCTTTATCTTTTCTTGGAGACGCAATCCTAACCGCTCAATATCTTTGTAACCAGTTGCCAATGTCTACGTTGCCTGCTCTCACCACGCCGTATGAGATTGTTGAGGGTTCAAAACCTGATCTCTCTCACCTTTGGGTCTGGAGTTGCCAATGTTTTGTTCTCCACCCTTCCAAGACTTGTTTGAAGGGTGCCACTTACCGCTTCAAGGCAATTTTTGTTGGCTACGAGGAGGATCATCTTGGTTGGCATGTTTGCGACTTGTTGGGTCGTTATTTCTTCTCTCACAATGTCATCTTCAATGGAAATGTCTGTGGTTGTCTCAGTCAATCCTTGACTCCTCTTTTGCTCATTTCTACTTCTGTGGTTCCTGATCAGTGTCCAGTGTCTGGAGTTGATTCTGCTCCGTCTGCTCCTCCTTCTACCTCTTCTGCTTCTTCTGTTCTGGTTGTTCCCCCTCCTGTTTCCCCTCTTCCAATTATTCAGTCTCCTGCGCGCCCACGTCAAAATGCAAAATTAACAGCTGCTGGGAAGGCATTTTTAGAAGACGTCACTCAGCGCAACAAACATCTCCCATGTCTTTGGGCTAGCCAAGTTTCTAAGCCTCTTCCTCACCAAGGTCTTTTGGCTATGTTGGACATTAGTGTGCTTCTTTCTACTGTTCCATTTCAGAATGACGTCTCGGACCTTGTTGATCTTGAGTTACTCACAATCAACGACTTCAAAGCCTATGCAGTGTATAGTCCTAATCCTCCCTGTTTCAAGTCAACGCGTGAGTTTGATCTTACAAAAGCTTCTGAGAATTACTTTGAAGCTACTTACCAAAGTGATTCTGTGGTCTGGTGGGCTGCTATGGAATGCAAGATTGATAGTCTACGGCAACAAAAGGTCTTTGTCCCTGCTGATTTACCTCCTGGTTGTAAGGCAATTGGTGTCCAGTGGGTCTTTGCTTACAAATTGAATCCCAACAGGTCTATTATTTGTGGCCTGGAAAAAGCACATCTTGTCACACAGGGTTTCAGCCAGCGCCTAGAGGACTATGGAATGACTTATGCTCCAGTTGCAAGTTGCAAAAATGACTAGCATTCAGATTACGCTTGCTTTTGCAACCATGCATGACCTTGATCTATTCACTTTTGACGTAAAGACTGCATTCCTCAATGCCTCGCTCATGCACGAGATTTATTGCAAGCAAATTCTGGGTTTTCCTGATTCGGATCCCAAGAAGGTCAATTGTATTCTTCAGATGCTATATGGCCTCAAACAGGCTTCTCACAAATGGTATGAAGTTATCAGGGAAGAGTTTGAGTCTTATGGTTTGATGTGTTGCAAGGTCGACCACGCTGTGTTTTTTGGCCATTTTTCTTCACCACCAGATCCGTTGATAAGCCTCTGGCTGAGCTCAGCACACCAGCGCTATTTTTAGTGACTTATATTTTGCAGCTAGCAGGGATCAAACTCAGGCTACAGGACGCAACGTGCAGGATTACGGGACTTAGCGACCACCTAACTTGATGGTCAGATGACAATTTACTGGTCACATGGTGATCACAAGACTTGGCGACCATGGGACTTTAGCCCGGCCCCCTTTCAGGTCCCTGATCAGTGATAACTGACACCAGGGCCTTTAGCAATGCCTATCAAAATCTAGTGCTTCTCAAAGATCCGATGTCAGATCACTTTAGCAATGCTTAGCAACAGGCCCCTTGATGGTTTCAGATATTAGCTATGCTTACAGCTTATCCGACGCTTAGCAACTTACATGAGATAGGCCCCCTTGATGGTTTCAGGCCTTAGCAACAGTCCCCATGCATTTGGCCTCTTTCACTGCTGGAATGATGAGTTAACGCTTGCCGACTTGACAGATGCCATCACTTAGCAACTTTCACGTTCCATCATACTTGTCTCCATTTTTCTTGATTGATTAATTAGCAACTTTTAGTTTAATTACCACAGCGACTTAGCACCTATAAATACTGTACATATTTTATCTTAGCATCATCGAATCATACGCCCCACAGTTCAGATTTCATTTCAGCACATTCTAAGTCCTCAGAGTCGCTAAGTGAATTAGTCTTGCCGACTTTATCTTGCCAGCAGCAACTATCGACTTTCGTATTACGGTGCCATAAGGGCACATTATCACCAACGTTTACGTCGCTAGAAGCTCTTACCAACTTTTAGCACCCTAGCGCCTTGCAGGCTTTTGGCTTAGGTTACTAAGCAACCAGTTTATTCCTCTAAGTTCAAATCCCACTAAAAAGACTAGGCTTCTGGGACACTGCCCGGGACTCTCTCAAACACTAGTGACCACCCAACACTACTCATTTGTGAGGTGCTAAGTTTACCATCTACCAGGATAGTGCTTAGCAACTTTTGGGCGTCATCAAATTGGAGCTCACCACAAGGGACTTTAGGGCAGAATTCTGCCAGAAACTCGTCTACAGCGCCAGCGCTGCCTTCTCAGCCAGTCGGCTGGCACCTTTGACTCTTTACATCAATTGCCTTCTATGCCACAGTTACCTGGAGCTTTACCACATCGTACTCTAGCGCAGGAACTTGCCGACGCCTCAGATGACCTTACAATTGACAACATTAGCAACCTCTTTCCCTGACAACTTGACTTCAAACCAACCATTCCTGGACATCAGACACCTCTTGCCGATTTAGCACAAGGGTCACCAAGCTCACCCTTTACACCACTATCCCAGTTATTCAGATCACCAACACCCACACCACTACTATCACCAGTACACTTACCAACCCTCTTGTTAATGACCCCTCGCATACCGACTACCATGGAGGCAGCTGTCCCTCAGCGCATGCCACCTTGCAACCACTTCTTAGCCCCAAAATGGGATGAAACTAAACCTTGGGAACACACACAGTACTTCAAGGAACTAGGATACCTCTTTCACGACTGCAGCATTACTGACCACACGCAAATGAAGGAATACGCGGCATGGTACGTATCATACAACATGGCAGAAACTTGGACTGGCCTTAGGGAATTTAGCGTCCTGGTTCCTGTTCCTGGCAACCAACCAATCGGACCCCCGGCTTTAGCGACCTACGAAGAATGGAAAGCGGCAGTCATCCAACTCTACCCAGGCACTGAGGAATCTACTAGGTACACAGTAACGGAACTTCAAAAACTAGTACAGGAGACATTTGACAACGGTATTTACATGCTTGGTGCCCTCTCTACTTACTATAGGGACTTCCAGAGGGTTGCTAGGTGGCTATTACAAAACGGCAAGCTCTACCGCAACAAGGAACGTTGCTTATTCCAGCAAGGTATTCCCATGTCACTATGGGCATGGATTGCCAGATGCCTGGAAATCTTACAGCCCAACCACCACCCTGAGGAACCCTATGATGTGGACGACGTCTTTGAGGCAGGCAAATGGATGTTGAAAGGCATGGACACTGGTGTGAGCGCCTCTCGTCCTGCCCCAACTCCTGGCATGATTCCTGTTGCTGCTGCCTCAATTGCCCCGTTACTGACTCAATCAACACCCGACCACTACGTCAAGAAGGAAGACTTAAGAAACCCAAGCAGCCATTAGCCGGTTACCGACCTTTAGCGCCTTCCTCTACCGACAAGTCCATACCCACTGCCGCCACCCCCTCAGCACATGTACCAACGTAGCCAGCTGCTCCCGTCATTGCTGACCCAGTCGCCACACCCATGGCACCCAGCACAGACGCTACCGCTTCAGCACCACCACCTTTGCACCCGTACTCTGGTCTTCCCACTTGCTATACCGCTCCTGCACAACAAAACTTTGCTGCACCTGATAAGCGACCTGAAGGTGGTTACCGACCGACAGCACCCATATACAACATTGAGAAATCCAACCACGTATTTAGCCACATTATGAAGATGCCTGTGACCTTATCAGTAGAGGAACTCTGCAGTATAGCGCCAGACATTAGGAATCAAGTTAAAACAGCAGTAACTCCTAAGCGCACCTTACAGGCCACAGTTCAAGACGTACCCGACATTGATGATGCATTACCAGGATTTGCACTTGCTACCAACCCATCGCTTACTGACACTCACGCTAACCGACAACTCGCAAACGCCACCTTGATAGATCCCGTGGAAACTTACATACGGTCGCTGGCACCAGGAGAAGATCCTGCCATTCTGACAATAGCCCAGGACTCACACGCCATTCAATCAATTATGCTTATGGTCAACAGTTGCCAGGAGATAGAGGCCATTGTGGACAGCGGCTCCCAGATCATCTTGATGTCAGCAGAAGTTGCTAACAATTTAGGCCTCATCTATGACCTGGGTATAGTCCTAAACATGCAAAGTGCTAACGGTACCATAGACAGATCACTAGGACTTGCCAAGAATGTGCCATGCACCGTTGGTGACCTCATGTTTTACTTGCAAATACACATACTACAATCACCTGCTTATGACATACTCCTCAGCCAACCTTTTGATGTTTTAGCACGCACCATAGTTAAGACTTTATCCAACAACAAAACCATGCTAACAATTAGCAACCCAAATTCTGGTGTCTGCCGCATGGTGCCGACCTTCTCCAGAGGTCGCCAAAAAGAAAAGCTCGCCAAAGCACCAATGTTTACCAACCAATACCCTGGACAGCCCCATTTGTGTTTTCATCCACCATCAAGGAAGTGATTGGCAATGATCACAGAGATGTAGCGCCTACGCTGGAATATTACCACCATAGTGGTCTTGTAAATATTGTTTCTACCGCCTATCTTGACTCTGAAGTACTCTTGCCTTCTTGTGACCCTAGCACTAATACGCCCACTACTAGTACCCCTACTACAAACCATCAAAAGCTTACCAACTCGTCTCTTGCCTACCTGTATCTTACCGCTTCCGACCATTTTGCCAAATTTGCCTCTTCTGATATGTATCTTGAAACATTACCCAATTCTTCCCAACCTGCCATTCTTGGACTCTCCAAAGCTAGCGCTAGCGCTAGCGACTTGTCACTTATGTTACCTACCACCTCCACCTTTGCCGCTGCTAATGCTACTAAACGCAAAGGTGTACAGGTCAAAAAGAAGTATAAACCTGTAGCGTTTAAAATCAAACCTGTTGCCAGCACGGTCTTCGAGGACTTCCAAATTGAACAAAATGTCATTGGTGACCCGCTTGCCAACATGCCAACATTGACCCCGAACCCACCACCATTTAAACCAACAGGTCGCTTTACTGAGGAGCGCCAGAAACAGTTTGTTAGCGACCACAATACTGGCTTCCTCACCACCCCCAAATTAAACGTCCTTACCGACCTCATGTCCAAACAAAATCAAGCATTTGCCTGGGAGGACTCTGAGCGAGGTAGCTTCCGTACTGACTTCTTCCCGCCCATCGTCATACCGACCATCCCTCATGTACCCTGGACTGAACACAACTGACCCATACCACCTAGACTTGAAGCTGAAGTCTGTCAGATCATACGCAGCAAGATCAAAGCTGGCATCTACGAGCCCTCCAATAGCGCTTACTGTAAGGACAATGCTTGATGTCTGTGGAACTCCTTCCACAGAGTTGGCAATGCAAGGGGCAAGCAAGAGTCAAGCGAGTGTGGAGGCAGGCAAGAGCCGGGCAAGAGGCAAGCAAGGCTAACAGAGGGTCGGACGGCGCTAGATAAGCTTACAGTTGGTCCCATACTGCCTGGGCTTGAAGCTGAAGTCTGTCAGATCATACGCAGCAAGATCAAAGCTGGCATCTACAAGCCCTCCAATAGCGCTTACTGCTCCCACTGGTTCTGTGTCCTCAAGAAGAATGGTAACCTCCATATTGTTCACAGTCTTGAGCCATTAAATAGGGTCACTATACAATACTCTGGCGTCACACCCTTTCCTGACCACATTGCCAAGTCCTTTGCTGGGCAGATCTGTGGCGCCACCTTTGACCTCTATGTCAGCTACAATGAGCGGCTCATCCATCCCTCTTCACGTGACCTCACCACGTTTCAGACACCCTTTGGCGCCTTGTGGCTAGTCACCTTGCCGATGGGTTGGACCAATTCAGTACCAATTTTCCATGACAACGTTAACTACATCCTTCAACCTGAAATCCCTGAATACGTACAAAGTTTCATTGACCTCTGAGCGAGGTAGCTTCTGTACCAACTTCTTCCCGCCTGTCGTCATACCAACCATCCCTCATGTACCCTGGACTGAACACAACTGACCCATACCGCCTAGACTTGAAGCTGAAGTCTGTCAGATCATATGCAGCAAGATCAAAGCTGGCGTCTACGAGTCCTCCAATAGCGCTTACTGTAAGGACAATGCTTGACGTCTGCAGAACTCCTTCCACAGAGTTGGCGATGCAAGGGGCAAGCAAGAGTCAAGCAAGTGTGGAGGCGGGCAAGAGCCGGGCAAGAGGCAAGCAAGGCTAACAGAGGGTCGGACGGCGCTAGATAAGCTTACGGTTGGTTCAGTGGATAGGCCAGAAGAACACTGCTATTGTTCAGCCTGGGGATATTCTATCCCACAGGCTGTCTATATATACTACATTGGTGGCTGTGCTATTACTAATACTGTTTACTAATTGGGCCCCAGTATGTAAAGGAGTATGACTAACAATAATCAATGCTGATGATGCAAAATGTAGGGTTTGTTGAACTAATCAGAGGGACTCTAATCAGTGTAGACAACTAAACTTTACTTTCGCGAGTTTTGTGGGGCTATGACACAGAAACTAATGAAGTTGTAAGGGTTTTTGTAGTTTTAGTTTATTATTATAATGAACCAAAGTAGTCCACAATATAAATGGTCTCTAAAAAGATACCAAAAAGCGACCCTAGTAAAGTTAACTAAATGATAGGCCTAAGTAGTCACACTCCCTGGGGACCCCGAGCCACACAAATGGTTTATTTACTAGATTAACAAAGTTCAAGCTTTAATTTGAGCAAACTTAATTCACACAAATGTAGGCAAAAATGTAGGCAATAAGCTTTATTAAAGC
>QLOM01000084.1:0-18977 GCA_003313785.1 Termitomyces sp. MG148
CTCTATCTAATCCTCGTTACTAGGTAATCGCAGGAGACGAGAGCTCATACGTGTACGACAGATATACGTGCCAGAACTGATCATCCGTCTTCATTCATTACTCGTTGGTTCACGCCATCACATAAGAGAGTGTGTGCCTACCTTCGTGTTTCTTTTGGGAACTCAACGATTTTGTTTTCAGGAATCTCACGCGTGCTCTGCACTTGGCGAATACAGTTGCGGACTCCAGATATAAGTTGTATGAGGACTTTGTCAATGAAGATGGACGGAGGCTTGGAGATTATCTTGGTGCGGTGCGGCAGGCTGTGCTCGCGGGTTTGGAAGGTGGTGGGTCAGATCCGTTCAGAGTACTCACTGTGTAGAATTTTCTGCGTCAAAAAATTCTTGAGCTGTCACTGTAATCACTGGAGGGCTACACACTTTTTGCGTTCCCACTGTAACACATGTGTTCCACGCATTCCCGTTCCAGTAATGTATGCATTGCCAAGATGTTAGAAAACTGGGCTACAACAACACTGAATATTCACAAATCACAAAGAGTTTACTTATGCTGGACTCGAAGATGGGTACCAAATGCAATCAAAACACACAAAGAATTGTGAAGTGTCATAAATGTAGAAGTTCTAGTAAGATCTGCCTAGGTTGGAGGTAAAAAACACTAAGCTACACTAAGCAAACATGATGTGCACTCTGAGCCTTTAGTGCCCTTGAGAGGATTTGTCGACACAGATGGCATTGATGGTATGTCAGGTTTCCCCTGTTCAATGATGTAGAAACAATAGAACAAAGGAAAGAATCCAAACAAACCATTTTGTAAGCCTGCAGCTTACAGCAGTTCAAATATCCTTGTCATGGAACTGTATATATAGAGCCAGGTGTCTGAATCATATAGGAGTGTAAGCCTGCAGCTTACAGCAGTTCAAATACCCTTGTCATGGAGCTGTATATATAGAGCCAGGTGTCTGAATCATATATTTGATTCAGATATGTGCCTTTTATAAGCTGTAACGGCCGCTGTCACTGGCCCTCTTACCTTATCTGAATCAACTGGGTCGAGCGTTCAATCCTAGGTTGTGGCAAAAACTCCTGGTGGGTCAAGTCTGCAGAGAACCACTTGATTCAAACCCTTGCATTCAGGTGCACATGTATCTCTCCTTACATATCATATCACATTCTACCCAGTCATTTGTCATGCCTTGCAATTGTTTAAAGCTGACACAATGAGGGAGGGAGTGTAAGCCTGCAGCAAATATCCTTGTCATGGAACTGTATATATAGAGCCAAGTGTCTGAATCATATAGTTAATTCAGATATGCACTTTTTATAAGCTGTAATGTCTGCTGTGGTCTGGTTCCATTGGCCCTCTTACACATCTTATGTGCAGGTAGGCATGATGAAGCAAGCATTTAGGAAGTTCACTTGCCTTTGAAAGAGGTGGTGGCATGTATATTCCCAACATTGAGTTTCAAGTGGTTTGCAGATGCTACATACATGTATATCTTGTCTGGTGGGATGAGTTTGTGCTTGGCCAATCAGATTTGTGATATTATGCATCTTGTTCATTTGTATTCTGGTGTTTCATAAACCCATTGAGAGCAATCTTGTTCATTTGTATTCTGGTGTTTCATAAACCCATTGAGAGCAATCTTGTTCATTTGTATTCTGGTGTTTCATAAACCCATTAAGAGCAACTTTTCTGCTAGCAGTTTAAATAGTATTCATTCTGATGTTCTAATAGACTTATCACACACTAAGTTGGCAAGCAAATTTGAGCAGTTTGACTGACTGGTTTTAAGAGTCTGGATTTGTGTGACATGTTGTTTTTGAGAACAGGCCAGTTGAGCATGCCTCTTGCTTGGACGGAGAATCCATACCAATGGGTGAGCATTTGTCCCTGGCTCATTGTTATCTGTGACATAATCAGGCTGATGGTAGTTGCATCAGACAACAGAAACCATCCTAGTGGGGCATGGAAGTGGTTCAGAGGACTCCAGACCAGTCTAGAGAGTTCTGGAGATGCCAGAAAAGAAAGTCCCCTGACATTACTCCCCCCTCTAGAGTGTAGTGCCTTGACATGCAGGGTAGAACAGCTCATAAATGGCCCAGTTACCTGGCAAGAGGGGGTAGATGTCTTGGATAGCATGGAAAGCATCAGAGCGTTCACAGTAGAATTTCTGTATGAGGGTGTCATGACTTGCAATCCCTAGAACCAACTCCAGGACCCCACAACTCAACCCACTAACTCCCATGACTCAACAGCCCCAGAGAATACCCATCTGACCATCCCACAATCCTGGACCAAACCCCCATCAATGATGCAACATGCTGTGCTAGCTGAATCATCCACATGACCATCATACGCCACCATCAAATCACTTCAGCTATTGCTATGCCACTGCTCATTACCCTGGCCATTCCTGGTCTGACAAGACTGCTCTTAGACTGCTATCATGCCACTATCAATCATTGCCATCAATCAATCCCATCATCCCACTACCCCCAGATTACTCCTGGACTACTATTTCAATCAACCCTGCCAGTCCAATTGATTGGAATCAACACCCAACACTTGACACAGAACCCTGGCACCACATTCTGACTCAGAGCTGAAGACCTCTATTCTGAAGACCAAGACCTGCAATAGTACTTAAACCATAGGATAAGAACTTAGTCAGTAATCTTGATATTACAGATCTACCCACTATTATTGCTTGAACTTACTTTGTTCTCCATGCTCCATACTCACCTTGCCTACTCGCCTCATACTCACTGTTACTACTCTCATACTCATCTAAACTCTATCAATCTAATCTGATTCATCTTGTGCCTTGACTACGTTTGATCCACCTGGTCTTCTATTTTCTTCCTGCATCATATTTCATTCTATTGTTTCCCTTCCTCTGAGCCCTGGCCTGCCTTTCCTGTTTTCTCACTCCACTCAACTCAATTTTTCCCTGCCTGCTATCTCAGGCCTAACAATACCACTTCTGTCACTTGCTAAAACTCTTTGCCTTGCCTTCTTATCCTTGCACTAAGTCCTGGAGACCTTCTTCTCCCCAGAGACTCCCTTTGCAAGCCTCAGAACCACATACTATTACTCTGAAGCCCTTGGTAGGTCTTGAAATTATACACAGGAGTCATCGTGTCTCCCCATAAGGACATCACTCAGTAGACTAAGCCCCCATGGTCAGCAGAACCTGACAGAGGGCAGTGTCAGGAGACTTCCTTTTCTAGCATTCCCAGTCTGGAGTCCTCTGGACCACTTTCATGCCCCCACCCCAGGATGGTTTTTGTTGTACTATATAGTTGTTCCCATGCCTTCCACTCCAATGCTGATGCACTGCTCCTAGGCTAGTTGTGTGATTAGCCACAAGCTCCAGAGGTCACTCTTACACAATGCTCAGCAACTCCAATGCTATAGAAGCACTATTTTCATTCATAAATGTGACAAAGAGGTTTGAGAGACTTTATAAAGACCTGACCATTACTTTTTTGACAGGAGGAGCCCAGCCTGCACACCACAATCAGAGCAGATATCAATGAAAGGCTGAGATGATTTTACTTTCACTTCACATCTATTCTTGATACCTACACTATCCCCTCTCCATCTCTATTTAAGCCAAAAGTGCCTATACCCACTGGAGGAAATTGACCTATAATGCACATAGTATAATGTTGAGCAATGTTTCCTGCAGAACAAATCAAACATTTTGTTGCATTTCTGTTTCTGACCCATTTTTAATGCTACTTTAAAGGCTCCTGGGGACGGTATTTTATTTTACTTTGAATGTGGTAAGGTAACAAAAAATGAGGTAATACCCCGACTTTTGAGCTGGGGTTGAACGGTGGATCGGAATCTGGGGTTTCTATTTTGAGAGTGATGCACAGTCAAATAACCCCTAATCTCTAATAGGACTTGAACGCTTAAAGCTTAAGTGTCAAGACTTGAGGAGCGCTGAAGCTTAAGTGTCAAGACTTGAGGAGCGCTTAAGCTTAAGTGTCATGCCTTACTTGGGTGACTACTTATACACCACTTATACACACACCTTCGATTTTCCTACTGCCGTACACGGCACTGTCAAAAGCTGCCTGGTTGAAGGTGCTGTCATGTGATGAGGAGCTGACCATCTCATCGACCAGGCTTGTGTCGAAAGGGCTTGACTGCATGGACTCGACAGAAGCATCATTGATTGTGGCGGGGAGCAGTTTGAGTTTGTCTGTCGACCAGGTGGTGTACGGTGTTGTGGTGGGTGATAGTGGTGGTGATTGCCGGCAAGGCACAAACAACCATACTATTATACATTATTGTTTGTGTACTTACGGGGCGTCTCTTCTACAGCGGTATCTGAGTTTCATATAGCGATATCCGTGAATGATATTCAGGAACCGGATATATCATGACTTTGGACAAGGAGAAGTCGAGTCTGGAGCACATATCTCTCCTTTGCAGAGCTTTGTAACATTTTTTTAACCAGTAAGTGTTTGATGCACTTGTCAGACGCGCAAGAAACACGACATGTTAACTCTGGAGCACATATCATATCCTTACAGAGCCTTGTATACCAATGATATGATTTGGAATGTTTTTAACCCAGCGACTCCTTAAAAAGACCTCTTCTCAAACACTTGCTCCCCACAATCATCCACGCCTACCTGCACATAATCACATCAAATGGCATGTTTTTATTCTTTCCTTCGTCTTCTTGTCTCTACAACATTGAACAGGGGAAGCCTGACATGCCATCGAAGCCGTCGACGTTGACAAAACCTCCCAAGGGCCAAAAGCGTATTGCAAGGTCCATGCAGCTGGAATTACGTGAGTCTTGTCTATTTGAGCATTGTCGCGTATTCACGCGAATATAACAATGGAGTATTCAGTCCACGCCAATGCGATCTAAATTAGTACTCACAGCACAAAGCATCAAATTTATTCGATCTCTACCATTTTCCTGAGAAGACAACATACATTCCTCTTTCACCCTCTTTGGACTTGGCACAGAGCACGGCGCCGTATTATTCCACTCGCAATGTACATAGACTACTCATTACACATTGCCCATCAGATGACAGGAATATAGTAATGGAGCGAGCAATCAGTCCGCGTCAATGTGATCTATTTGTAGTACTTATCGACAATGTATATTACATGCTTTCTCTCTGCTGTACTTTCAGCTCTGATGTTTGACAACCCCAGTTGAGCGTGCCTCGCTCGCTTGGACGGGGAATCCGTACCGATAGATGGGCGTTTGCTTGACCCGCTAGCGGGTGCCGCTGTCCCTGGCTCATCCGTCGTCTGTGACGCGATCAGGCTGACGGGTGCATCGAGCACCGACAGATCGCGTGTTGGGTCAGCCGCAGCAGCTTTGCGCTGTTAGATATCGTACCGAACGGCCACTGGCCACCCATGGGAGTATCACCAGGCTGATATGCAGCGCCAGTGCGTCGGCGTACTCTGCTCCGTGGTAATGCCGCACCCATTGCTCACGATTGATGATGCTTCTGTTCAGGTCGAGTGTGGTTATGTTTCGTTTGACCATGTACTCAAGATGAGCGATCAGCTCCTCAGGCGTCATTACCTGACAGTGCCTTCAACCGGACAGCTTTCGACCCCGTGAGCGGCACGTAGGAATATAGAGCGAATGCTTGGTCGACTTTCGGAGGTACCACTGTAAACAGCGGTCAGCCTGTTGGTAAACATGATGTGGTTCAGTTGGAAGGAGACGGTTACGGCTACGGTCGTGTGGCTGGATGTGCGGCAAAATCCTCGGAGCCGAAAGGTACCGATCGATCAGGCACCTGGACCATACCCTATTTTTGTCCAAAAATACTAATAAGGAAGTCTCACTCGACAACAACTACACTGTGCCAATGATTTGGTTCGCAAACTTGTGGGAACGCATTGTTTGTGAACTGTTAAATAGGGACTCGGAAAGATGACAGAACCTCAAAGGCTTGGTTCCTGCAATCATCACGCCTACCTGCCTGCGTCAAATGGCATGTTCTTCTTCTTTCCTTGGTCGTCTTGTGTCCACCATCTGCGTCGACAAAACCTCGACCTGAGACTTGTATACGTGGAGGGCTGGTTATGCCAGCAACGCCATCTGCATCGACAAAACCTCCCAAGGGCACTAAAGGCTCAAAGCGTACTATGATTTAGCTCGTCAAGTGAGTTAGCATTGCATTTCTTGCTGGTGTGTTCACGTGTGCCAGTGATGAGCGCGTTAATTAGGCAGGTTACCGGCGAGAAGACCGGGCAAGTCACGGCTGAGCGTGACGAGTCACTGTCGGAGCAGCTTCCCACAACACGTCACCACGCACACAGCAGCCACCGCAGCAAAGCATTTTCAGACAGTACATTAATTACAGTTACTCTCTTCTACCCACCATCCACCCCGTCTCCACCCAGTCCCGTACCCACGTTGCTTGTACACACACGATTTCTTCAATTTCATTTTTGCCAGCCAGACGTTAGTTTAGAGCGAAG
Source organism: Termitomyces sp. MG148 (assembly GCA_003313785.1). Classification (NCBI taxonomy): domain Eukaryota; kingdom Fungi; phylum Basidiomycota; class Agaricomycetes; order Agaricales; family Lyophyllaceae; genus Termitomyces; species Termitomyces sp. MG148. Next base: position 6,485 of record QLOM01000084.1, read on the forward strand.
CTACTTACATGCCTTGCACATGACTTCTAAGAGGAATGGAATCACGTGTAAACATAAATCTCTGGCTTACAATGAAGCCGGACGCCCGAGTCGTCTTCACCTGCAGACGACAGCTGTGCTGCTGCCACACGAGAGCGGGCCGCCCCCTCCGCCCGCTGCCTGACTGCCGCGCGAGAGCAAGCCCTGACGCCATCACACGCATCTGCGCCGATCCCACTGTCGCTGCTCAACTGGCCGCTCTACGACAGCCCTCCACTCCACCCACCGCTCATCCGCCAGCCGTGCACACACTACCGCCTACACACCGCTGCGCCACAGCACCCCCAAGCAGGATGATCATTAATCATGCATGGCGTTGTGTTAGAGACGGAAGGATGAACGACGTAATCGAAATCTTCTACTCGTCCCTAGTGTACTGGTTTGAAAATGACACAGGCTCGCGCCGCTGTGTCGCTTTTTTGCATATTACTGTTTGTATTATTTCTGTTTGTATTTCCAGGTTATTGATATTTATTTCGGTCATCTCTCGCAACGCAGATCATTCTTGAGTTGTATCTTCATGTCCTAGAGGTGAGCATATGCAAGCCCGGTTGGATTGCTTAGGATTAGTCAGCTCATCTACATACAAGCAGCAGGTCAGCGTGATCTTATTGTGCTGTACGCTGGCGCCCTAGGGACAATGCCGTCGAGCGTTATGCCATGTTCCTCGTATCCCTCCAGCTTTTGACCGACGCCTCGGAGCGCCGTCTCGCCCTCACCCGTGCGAGGGACCATGGCCTGAATATGAATTGTGTCGCTGTTGCGACGGCTGAGCGAATAATTGAGAAAGCTTTTTTGAGGTGCGCATGAGTTTCAAGCGTCGCTTCATTCGCTGAGACTCGATGGTTGTGTCGTAGGATCTTCCACCGTTGCGCGGTTCACTTCCCTCTATCATAGCGCTTCAGCCACCCCCAACGCCATCTGAGCTCTTGCTTCTTCATTCGATCGAATGGACAACGTACAGCGAAACTACGTATCCCACTGCACTCGAGCAAGCTAATGTCATTCTGCGCTGCTTCCTTGGTATCCACGTAACTCCCCGATGTCAATGATATACTGCTGACGGTGGTTTGTAGCTTTGGGCCGCGTCGCGCTGGCAAAACAGCTCTTGGATATTCTACCCCCGGAGCTGGCGGCGATAGGCGAGCCAGAAGAGATTGCCACGGAGTATCTGCATTATAGGCAGTTTTTTATCATTTGAGAGACGCTGGATAAGGTCGTGGAGAGGTGGCCAGCATGAATAAAGAGGCGAGATTGGCTTGATAATTATAGGGTGGGTTTTGTTTCCTGTTTGAGGCTTCAGATAGGATGCTTATTTGATAGGGTGTTATTGATCGGGCTTATGAGCGGAAAACAAAGCTTTTGGAATCGGAGTGGTTGGTTACCGATGTGGAGACGCCTGGAGGTGTGTGGTACAAGTGAGATTTTTGTCTCTATCTAATCCTCGTTACTAGGTAATCGCAGGAGACAAGAGCTCATACGTGTACGACAGATATACGTGCTAGAACTGATTATCCGTCTTCATTCATTACTTGTTGGTTCACGCCATCACATAGAGAGTGTGTGCCTACCTTAGTGTTTCTTTTGGGAACTCAATGATTTCGTTTCCAGGAATCTCACGCGTGCTCTGCACCTGGCGAATACAGTCGCGGACTCCAGATATAAGCTGTATGAGGACTTTGTCAATGAAGATGGACGGAGGCTTGGAGATTATCTTGGTGCGGTGCGGCAGGCTGTGCTTGCGGGTGTGGAAGGTGGGGTCAGATCCGTTCAGAGTACTCACTGCGTAGAATTTTTTGCGTCAAAAATTTTTTGAGCTGTCACCAAGATTCTGCCAGGACACTATAATCACTGGAGGGCTACACACTTTTTGCGTTCCACGCATTCCCGTTCCAGTAATGTATGCATTCCAAAGATGTTAGAAAAGTAGCTACAACAACACTGAATGTTCACAAATCAAATTTAATGTGAAAGAGTTTACTTATGCTGGACTCGAAGATGGGTACCAAATGCAACCAAAACACACAAAATATCGAAAAGAATTATGAAGTGTCATAAATGTAGAAGTTCTAGTAAGATCTGCCTAGGGTCAAAAAGACTAAGCTACGCTAGGCAAACATGATGTGCACTGAGCCTTTAGTGACCTTGGGAGGATTGTCGACGCAGACGGCATTGGCGGTATGTCAAGTTTCCCGTGTTCAATGATGTAGAGACAATAGGACAAAGGAAAGAATACAAACAAACCATTTTATGTGCAGGTAGGCGTGATGATTACGGGAAGCAAGCGTTTGAGGTTCACTCGCCTTTTAAAGAGGTGGCAGTGTAAATATTCCAACATCGAGTTTCGAGCGGTTCGCAGACGCTACATACATGTTTATCTTCCCAGGACGAGTTTGTTGCTTGGCCATCAGATCCGTGATGCCATGCATCAACCGCAGGGGTTGAACGTTGACTCTTGAGCCTCTCTACCCGCCTCATTGGTGTACATAGCTTGCCGGCGGTTTAAATAGTATTCATTCTAATGTTCTGATGAACTTACATACTCATCATGATGGATGGATGCCGGATGATGGCAGTACGCTTTTTTTGAAAACTATGATGACACTGTTCGCGCGGTCACTCAACGTCAACTACACCGTGCCAACGATTAGGTTCGCAAGTTCGCAAAATTACGAGAGCCATTTTTCCGTGAACTCTTAAATAGGGACAAGACGACTGAACCTCAAAAACTTGCTTCCTGCAATCATCACTCATTGACGTCTACCCCTGCACATAATCACCTCCAAGTTTGGTCTGTTTTCATTCTCTTTCCTTCGTCCTCTTGTGTCATCCAGATCCCATGAACAGATGCCCAAGCTAAAACACTGTTCTCAGTAAGACCAGAAACCAAGGATATTGAGTGATGTGGGTCAGGTCCAGAGACCTTGACTTCCGAAAGCACTCACAACATTTTGTAGTAAGAACAAGGCTCTGTGCATGCAGCCTAAGGATATGGAAAGATAAGATCTCTTGATTAGGTAGAAAAGAAAGGTTATTAGAAAACTTGACGGTATATGGATGCCTACTATCATCTGGATCTGTCCCTGGATCCCTGGAGAGGGGGATTGGGACAGACTAAACTCAGAGGCTTCAAAGATAATCCAAATCCAAGAAGAGATGACACACTGTAGCTTCTCAGCCCGACTTGAAGATCGATGGCCAATCTGTGAAGAGGGTGAAACGAAAGACTGGTTTATACAATTCCAGAAAGAGTATTTCCCACAGCTTGAAGCCTAGCCTTTCGTGATTTATTGAAACTAAAAACAAGGAGGGTTCCAAGATAATCTTATTCCTAGAAGAGGTTGACATGCAGAGGTTGTGTACAACAGAGCGTGACTCGGGCGTGACTAGGAATATAATCACGTGAATATAAAGTATCCCCACTTCACAAATGTTCAGATCTGCTGCGACAATGAAGCGGCTGGCCAGAGTCGCCTGCATCTGCAGACGACGACTGTGCTGCTGCCACACAAGAGCAGGCCGCCCCCTCTGCCAGCTGCTCAACTGGCCGCTCTACGACAGCCCGTCACTCCATCTGCCGCCCATCCGCCAGCCATGCACACACTAGCAGGATGATTATTAATCATGCATGGCGTTGTGTTAGAGACGGAAGGATGAACGACGCAGTCGAAATCTCATACTCGTCCCCAGTGTACTGATTTGAAAACGACACATGCACGCGCTGCTGTGTCGCTTTTTCGCACATTTGTGTTTGTATTTCCTGATATTCGGTTCCACCTCTCGCGACACAGATCATTCTTGAGTCGTATCTTCAGGTCCTAGAGGTGCGCATGTGCAAGTCCGGTTGGATTGCTGAGGAATAGTCAGCTCATACATACAGGCTGTTGTATGCTGCTAGGGGACAATGTCGTCGAGCGTTATGCCATGTTCCTTGTATCTCTCCAGCTTTCGGCCGACACCTCAGAGCGCCGTCTTGCCCTCACCCGAGGGACCATGGCCTGAATATGGATCGTGTCGAGAAAGCTTTCGAGTGCGCATGGGTTTTGAGTGTCTTCATTTGCCGAGACTCAATGGCTGTGTCGTAGGATCTTCCGCCGTTACGTGGTTCGCTTCCATCTATCATAGCACTTCAGCAAACTCCAGCGCCATCTAAAATCTTGCTTCTTTGTTCCATCAAGTTGACGACCTACAGCTCCTTGGTATTCACGTAATTCCCCGATGTCAATGATAAATCACTGACGATGCTTTGTAGCCTCAGGCCGCGTCGCGCTGGCAAAACAGCTCTTGGATATGCTACCTCCGGAGCTGGCGATAGGCAAGCCAGAAGAGATGGCCACGGAGTATCTGCATTATAGGCAGTTTTTCATTATTTGGGAGACGCTGGATAAGGTCGTGGAGTCTCAGGCATTAGAGGTGGCCAGCATGAATAGAGAGGCGAGATCGGCTTGGTTGGATGATCATAGGCTTCAGCTTCAGCTTCGCCTGCCTCGCATGCGCCATCGCGTGCTCGCGGACATACTCCCACTCCCGCAGGATGCCGTTGGGGGCCGCACGCGCCTCACGTGGTCCGCAGCGCGGAACCACAGGACGACGATGCGCAGGTCGTCGACGGCCTCGCCGGCGATTGTCTTGGGCATTGCGTCGTTGTCCGCGATGGTGTCGGCGGCTCTGGGCTTGGGCTTGGGCCAGGACCGGGGCCTGGGCCTCACCTTGGCGTGGGTGAGTCCAAGGGGTGTGCGCAAATGCGGGGGACGTGCCTCGCGGTTGGTGCAGAGGGTAAATAAAGACGCCGTCGCGGATGAGGACATGTTTGGAGCCACTCGATGCGGTTGTGGGCGCGCGGGCGGGGCAGGCCAATGCCGAGGGTGGTGGCACAGTGGTTGATGTCGCCGGTGCTCGCGGACAGAGCCCTCCCAGTAGGGGGGTCGTGGCGGGTCGATGTGGGCGGGCGGTGCGGGCGTGGGCATGGGACAGACGGGCGAGTGCATAGGACAGACGGGCGTGGAGTTCGAGGAGTTCGTAGGGCGAGAGATCCTCCTGGCGGAGAAGCAGATCGGCCAATGAAGCCTTATGATCATGAAGGCGTTTGATCACGTGATAAGGTAAAGATCTATAAAAGACGGGTGGACTCCTCACACAACCATCCACATCTACCTGCAAACATTCACGTCAAATGGCATGTTTATCTTCTTCCCTTCCTCGCCGTGTCTCTCATCGTTGAACAGGGGCAACCTGACAAACCGTCAAAGCCGTTCACTTTGACTACGTCGACGAATAACCCAAAGGGCACTCGGGTACTTGCTATCATTGAGCTCGTGAAGGTGAGTCAGTGTTGCACTGCTAAGCTTTGTCGTGTATTCATGTGAGGCAGCCCCTCAGGGCCTCAGACCCCAGATATGAACGAGAACAAAACAATAGGGTCCACGTTAATATGATCTACCGTACTTAGTATCCCTCTCCCAATGTACATGCTTGCACTGTCTCCGTGATCGAAACAGAATCTATGTTGATCTTTGTGAACAAAACAATAGAGTCCGCGTTAATATGATCTACCGTACTTGTATCCCTCTCCCAATGTACATGCTTGCACTGTCTCCGTGATCGAAATAGAATCTATGTTGATCTTTGTTTGATCATTTTTGATATTTTTGTCTCTATATAATGGCATGACGCCTGGGAATTGATGGCTGACCAACACTGACAAAGACTGACTAAGCGCTGACATAATAAGCTGGGTTTGCCTGAGTTTTGGTTTTTCAAGCTAAGTTTGACGTTACAGGGCTGAGTCTGGATTTTGAGACTGAGTTTGAATCCTATCAAAACATCGGTCCTTGATGCACTTTTCTGTGCCTTGCATGCATTGAGTAACTCTGAGGCAATAACCACACATTGTGAGGCAAGACCCAAGCTAAGTAAATGACTTCAAAAGTTTGAAGACCAAGAAATCTTTAGAAGAGGCAGAATCACAGTCAAGCTGAGGCTATGACTGGATGCAGTGGGTTTGTAGCTTGAGCATTGAGTCACTAAAAACAAAGCTCTAATTGAAGGTGAGGTTTAATCCTTGAGTCACTTGAAAAAATGAGGTCAAGGCTTGATTTAAGCCTTGGAGTGAGATTGAATTTAAGCTTTGACTTCAGTAAAGTGAGGTTGTGCATTGAGTCACTAAAAACAAAGCTCTGCCTTAAGTTGGCCTTACAAAGCCTAAACCAAACAAAGTGGGATTTAAGCCTTGAATTGGTCCTACAAGGCTTTAACTGAATGAAGTGAGGTTGAGGCTGGATTTAAGCATTGAATTGGCTCTACAAGGCCTTAACCGAACAAAGTAAGATTGAGGCTGGATTTAAGCCTTGAATGGTTGTACATATGTGAAGCTATAACCTCACTTCATTCGGTTATAGTAGAGACTGAGTTTGGGGGGTTTGGGGGCAAAGCCTCCAATGAGCTATGCAAGGCCTGTGCCAAAATCCCTCTCCCAATGTATATGTATATGCTTGCACTGTCTCCGTGATCGAAATAAAATCTATGTTGATCTTTGTTCAATTATTTTTGATATTTTTGATCACTATATAATGTGATGCCTGGGAATTTTGAGTGATTGGTCAGAACCTGACATAATAAGCTGGGTTTCAATGAGTGCTCTTGGCTGAGTTTTGCTTTTTCAAGCTGAGTTTGACGTTACAGAGACTGGGTCTGGATTTTGAGTCTGAGTTTGAATCCCATCAAAACATCGGTGCTTAATGCTGTCTGTGCCTTGCATCAAGTAATCTTGAAACATAGTGCCTAACCCCTTAAGTAAATGACTTCAAAGTTTGAAAAAATCACAGTAAAACTGTGCAGCTCTAACTGAAGATGAGGTTTAATCCTTGAATCACTTGACAAAATGAGGTCAAGGCTGGATTTAAGCCTTGGAGTGAGGTTGGATTTAAGCTTTGACTTGGGCAAAGTGAGGTTGTGGCTAAATTTGAACATTGAGTCACTAAAAACAAAGCTCTGCTTTGAGTTGGCCTTACAAAGCCTAAACAAACAAAGTGAGGTTGAGGCTAGATGTAAGCCTTGAATTGGTTCTACAAGGCCTGAACTAGACAAAGTGAGGTTGAGGCTGGATTAAGCCTTGAGTTGGCCCTTCAAGGCTTTAACCAAATGAAGTGAGGTTGAGGCTAGATTTAAGCATTAAATTGGCTCTACAAGGCCTTAACTAAACAAAGTGAGGTTGAGGCTGGATTTAAGCCTTGAATTGGCTCTAGAAGGCCTTAACCAAACAAAGTGAAGTTGAGGCTAGATTTAAGGCTTGAATTGGCCCTACAAGGCCTTAAACTGAACAAAGTGAGGTTGAGGCTGAATTTAAGCCTTGAATTGGCCCTTACAAGGCCTTAAACTGAACAAAGTGAGGTTAAGCTGGATTTAAGCCTCAAGTTGGCCCTTCAAGGCTTTAACCAAACAAAGTAAGATTGAGGCTAGATTTAAGCCTTGAATGGTTGTACACATGTGAAGCCCTAACTAAACAAAGTAAGGTTGTGGCGGAGACTGAGTAATTGTACATATGTGGAGCCATAACCAAATGCAGTGAGGTTATAGTGGAGACTGAGTTTGGAGGGGTTTGAGGGCAAAGCCCCCAACAAGCTACACAAGGCCCATGCTGAAGGCATGGGTCACATAGCTCGTGGCATGAATAGCGTGAAATCTGGGAGTTTTATGGCTGACTAGCACTGACAAATCAGCTCTATTATGGCACAACCCATGTGAATTTAATTTTAGTCAGCGTAAGGGGATGCTCTATCATGGAAAGCCAAGCAGACGCATCAACCACTCAAGCCTACCACCAAGTGGGGCGAGTGTTGAGCAAGCACAGTGACAAGCAACTGGCAGGCAAGAAGGCAGGCCATTGACAAGGGGTGGAGCAGGAGGGCGAGAGCAGAAGGCAAGGTCGTCATTGAGGAGCTCACAGTAATGCTAATGTGTAGACCCAGAAGCAATGCTATTGCTAGGACTGGAGATGTTTCATCCACCAGTCCTACTTATATACTACATCAGATATACTATGACTACAGTATATTGACTAATAGGGCCGGTATGTACTAAGCACTAATGAGTAAGCAACAGTCAGCATGAGTAAGCCAGCCAATAGCATAAAGGCCTGTCGGCAAGTAGAGTGGGTTCAAAGACTAGCTGACCTGCCAGGTGTTGATGCCAAGACAGGGATGGAGCAGGATAGGGCTGGAGCAATCCAGATGGTGGCTAGATGTGGATGCCAACGTCAACACAGACTAAGCAAGGCTAGGGCAAGGACCTGTCCTCTGACAGTCAGCATTTGTCAGCTCTATAATGGCATTTCTCTGTTTCAATCTGAGTTTGGAATTACAGTGTCTGAGTCTTGAATTTCAGTCTGAGTTTATTTCCAGTCAAAACATTGGTCCCTTGATTAGAAATTGTATAGTATTTTCAGAGTTCAATATTGTCTCTTTTTTGAACTATTGGATAAAGCCAGTGAGATAACAGAACAAAGTGAGGTTTATTGTATTTTATGGAATATGTCAATTCTTTGAAAGTTGATTGCTTTTAGCTTTGAAGATTGTTAAGCACTCAAAGGCCTTGACCAAAAAAAGTGAGGAACAGAATCAAAGTGCTTTGCAGACCAATACAACTCATACAACTTACAATGTTATGTACAAGAAATCTTGAATGGTTAGCTGTAAATAAAATTAGTTATATAGATAAGCAAACACATAGAATTTGAGTTTACTCTGGAATGAGACAGAATAGCACAAAGCTCTGTTCTTGAGAAAATGCTAGAATACCTCTCCCTTAATGCCCAACCTTGATCATGTCTTCAATTCTTCCCAATCATGGTCCTTAATCATGTCCTCACTTCTTTTCCTCCAGTTGTCCTCACCAGTGGTCTGTAAGTAGTACATTTACAATATAATAGATATCATCTTCTGTAGTGTATATTTTGTAGATTTCAATGATACATGCAATGATACATGTTATAATAAAGATAGAAGCCTTAAATCAGCCTTACAAGACCTAAACTAAACAAAGTGAGGTTGAGGCTGGATCTAAGCTCTACAAGGTCTTGACCAAATGAAGTGAGGTTGAAGCTGGATCTAAGCCTTGAATGGTTGTACACATATGAAGCCATAATTGAACAAAGTGAGGTTGGGGCAAAGACTGAATAATTGTACATATATGGAGCCATAACCAAACACAGTGAGGTTATAGTAGAGACTGAGTTTGGGGGGGTTTGGGAGCAAAGCCCCCAATGAGCTACACAAGGCACCAGACCACAAAGTGAGGTTGAGGCTAGATTTAAGCCTTGAATTGGCCCTACAAGGCCTTCAACCAAACAAAGTGAGGTTAAGACTGGATTTAAGCCAACACAAAGCATCAAATTTATTCAAATTCTCTACCATTTTCTGAGAAGACAACATACATTTCTCCTATATCATTTCACCCTCTTTGGACTTGGCACAGAGCATGATGCTATATCATTACACTCACAATGTACATAGACTACTCATTGCACATTGCCCATCACAGGAATATAGAGCAAGCAATCATGTCAATGTGATCTATTTTGAGGACTTATTTCTGATTAACATTTGATACATTTCACATGATTCTATTCCACTGAGATCTGAGGAGCAGACATAGTAATTTGACAGGAATTATGATCATTCTGCAAGAACAGAGCTATGGTTGTCTAATAGGACAGGCACCAACTCATCAAGAATGAGATGGAATGGAACGTTGATAAGACTCTGGCTGGGCTCAGTGCACCAAGCACTATTTTTAGCGACCTATGTTTTGCAGCCAGCAGGGATCAAACTCAGGCTACAGGACGTGACGCACAGGATCACAGGACTTAGCAACTACATGACTTGGCGATCACCTGCTACTCACCTGACTCCAGCCCAGCCCCCTTCAAGTCCCTGATCAGTGATAACCGATGCCAGAGCCTTTAGCAATGCCTATCAAAATCCAGTGCTTCTCAAAGATCCAATGTCAGATCACTTTAGTGACACTTAACGACTTATGCGAGACAGGTCCACATGATGGTTTCAGATATTAGCAATGCTTACAGTTGATCCGACGCCTAGCGACCTATGCAAGACAGACCTCCTTGATGGTTTCAGGCCTTAGCGACAGTCCCCGTGCATTTGGCCTCTTTCACTGCTAGAATGTTAAGTTAAAGCTTGCCGACTTGACAGACGCCGTCGCTTAGCGACTTTCACATTCCATTGTACTTGTCTTGATTTTTCTTGATTAATTAATTAGTGACTTTTTTAGTTTAATTACCACAGTGGCCTAGCGCTTATAAATACTGTACATATTTTGTCTTAGCCATCATTAAATCATATGCTCCACAGTTCAGATCACATTTCAGCGCATTCTAAGTCCTCAGAGTCACTAAAGTGAATCATTCTTGCCAACTTCACTTCTCCAGCTTTGACTGCCGACCTTTGTATTACGGTGCCATATGGGCACATCATCGTTAACGTTTACGTTGCTAGAGTCCTTGCCGACTTCTAGCACCCTAGCGCCTTGCAGGCTTACAGCTTAGATTGCTAAGCAACCCATTACTTTTTCTAAGTTCAAATCACACTAAAAAGACTAGGCTTCTGGGACCCTGCCCGGGACTCTCTCAAAACACTAGCGACCGCCCGACACTACTCATTTGTGAGGCGCTAAGTTTACCATCTACCAAGACAGTGCTTAGCGACTTTCGGGCATCATCAATGTTAATGGCAGATAGCACCAAGGTTAAGCTTGGGGATTCCAGCTTTGGCATGTACTTAGCACTTGAATAAATAACCCCTCATATATAGGGACAGGCCTAAACCTTTATGATATGTTACAAAAAGATAGTTCTCTCTGTTTTCTAGTTACTTGATCTGACAAAAACAGAGCTTGTGCTATTCTGTCTTTGTACCCAGTGAAGTTGGACTATATGCATTCACTTACACTTTTTTTTTGAATTGTATTACGAGCTCTCAGTACCACTATCTTCGATGTGTTGACCAGAAGAACTGCCTAGTGACATCTGTCTGGGGAGAATCTTTGCATCAACAATGATCTCATTTGGCGTCGGGTTCACGTATCTTGTTTGCCTTACTTGAGTAAATTACGCGCTCAATTTGTTTAAAAGGACAAGGGATTACAGGCCATGGCTGTTTTCTCTCGACTACTCATATTTGATTGTCCTGGTCTAGACGTCCTGGCTCCTCGTACTCGTTCCCAAGCTCGTACCTATACTTGCCTTGCTTCTTCATTGCTCTCAGACATCCCATCTACGCTGTCTTGCACACCTGTCACGCCCCCAGCTGGTTCCTTGTCGTTCACGCTTAGTATCTCATCAGATTCATCAGAAGATTTTGATCAGTTTTCTCAGAAGGTTTCCAACATGCCTGGAAATAAGCCGGGTCTCAGAGTTTATACGTCGGAAGTTACCCAGGTCTCAGCAAGCCACGCACCAGTTATCAGTCAGGGGACAATTGGGCCCCACCAGTTAAACATGTTTGAATATTACGCAAAACGGTTTTTTTCACATAAGGGAGTGGACAAAGATAAGCAGGTGGAGAAGGTGATGTATAACATAGATACGACGGAGGTTCGGGCATGGATCAAGGAAAATGAGACAGGATTGAAAGATTTAACCTTCTCGGTGTTTATGGCGCGTTTACGTGGTGTGGTGTTGGAGACTGAGTGGGAATGGGAAGTCGCGCAGCAGCTTTCACGTAAGCAAGGGGAGAATGAGAAGTTTATGGTTTGGGTGGCAGACTTGAGGGAGGCCAATGATATTTTGTCAACTAATGCACAGTTCTACATCCCTCCAGAATGTATGCGGTTCCATATCCTCCTTCATTGTCAAGACGACGTCCGTCGGAAGTATAACCTGGGAAACAAGGACAAGCGTTATGACAATATTAAGGACTTCAATTTGTGGTTGCACGTGCTTGCTGACATCAACAAGGTCATTGCGGGGTGTAAGGCTCAGCTTAGCAAGTATTTTGCTTCTTCTATTGCAGCATCTGCAAAGACGCACTTGAAGAATGTCACAAACACTTTGAAGGCTCCAACTGGCATGGGTGGTTCTAGAACAGGTGTGGGTGGGCGTCTACATGTATATCCGTTGACATTGGATGAACGCCAGATCCTAAACAAGCATAGCGGATGTTATTAGTGTCAACGTTTGTATGTGGATCATCAGGCTGCGGAGTGTTCAGATAAGGGGAAGGAATTGTTGCTTGTGGATTATGAGAAGCAACATCTTACTCCTGAATTTGCAATGGCGGCACAGATGGACCATGTCAAGAAGTCGGGAAAAGGAGCAGGGAAGGGGTCGGGAGGTCCAGGCACATGTCAGGGGACTTCCTTTTCCGGCCATTTCCTTTTCCGGCCATCCCGGAGATCTCTGGGATGCTCCCTTGCAGTCGTCGGACTTCTCCAAGATGTT
>QLOM01000085.1:0-22543 GCA_003313785.1 Termitomyces sp. MG148
CTCTATCTAATCCTCGTTACTAGGTAATCGCAGGAGACGAGAGCTCATACGTGTACGACAGATATATGTGCCAGAACTGATCATCCGTCTTCATTCATTACTCGTTGGTTCACGCCATCACATCAGAGAGTGTGTGCCTACCTTCGTATTTCTTTTGGGAACTCAACGATTTTGTTTCCAGGAATCTCACGCGTGCTCTGCACTTGGCGAATACAGTTGCGGACTCCAGATATAAGCTGTATGAGGACTTTGTCAATGAAGATGGACGGAGGCTTGGAGATTATCTTGGTGCGGTGCGGCAGGCTGTGCTTGCGGGTTTGGAAGGTGGGGGGTCAGATCCGTTCAGAGTACTCACTGTGTAGAATTTTTTGCGTCAAAAATTTTTTGAGCTGTCACCAAGATTCTTCCAGGACACTATAATCATTGCAGGGCTACACACTTTTTGCGTTCCACGCATTCCCGTTCCAGTAATGTATGCATTCCCAAGATGTTAGAAAAGTGGGTAGCTACAACAACACTGAATGTTCACAAATCAAATTTAATGTGAAAGAGTTTACTTATGCTGGACTCGAAGATGGGTAGGTACCAAATGCAACCAAAACACACAAAATATCGAAAAGAATTATGAAGTGTCATAAATGTAGAAGTTCTAGTAAGATCTGCCTAGGGTCAAAAACACTAAGCTATCGCTAGGCAAACATGATGTGCACTGCTATTCCAATTTTCCTTTTTGGATATTGTTTCAGTGCCACCAGTCAGTTCCCGAGCCATAATTCTTCTTTGCTATTCTTAGCCTTTCCTTCTCCATTTGTCTTTGCTTCTTTTGTCTAGCTTCCATTCATAGTCTTCTTTCTCCTTTTAGCCTCCTCTCTGCATTCATGCATTTTTTTGACATTCTTCTATTCATATCTCCCTTTTCCCCTTTCAGTCTTACCAAATCTGGTATCGTTAGATCAGATCTTCCTTTGATTGAGATCTCCTTGGATTGATGCTAATTTCATCCATTTGCTAGCCCCATGCTTCCCTTTCCCCTTTACAGTGACTGACTATTATTGAATTGATAACTTTGAGCTGGTCCCTGCTCTTCTGTTCTGTACCTCCTATGTATTTATTGAGGTGTTTTTGGGAATATAATTTGTTGAGACATCAAATTTACTGCCACAATTAGTGCCAAGTGATTGCTTTGAGCACACACGCGCACGTGACGTGTCCATGGTTTTTTGTTGATCGATGACACGCTCAACTACTCTACCTAGCCTAGCCGAGCTATTCTTAAGTAATATGAGAAATTCTTAAGTTTTTTCTAAGTACAATTGGTCCAAACTCACCTGAAAATTCTTGGCAGTAGCAGAATCAGCTGCAATAAAAATGGCCTTGATACCAGCCTTGTCTAGGATGCTAACATTCTGCTTTCCAAGAGTATTTAGTGGTGTGACTATAATCTGGATACTTCTCAGGTGGCTAAAGAGTAACAGCATCCAAAAGGTCAATGTTTTGCCCATTCCAGTTCCAGCAATTGACACAACATCACGATCACGTTGGAGAATGGGTAGGAGGCTGAGTGAGAGCGTAATAAAACAGCGTACTGGGAAGCCAAATGGCAGCCCAGGAGCAGAAACAACCACATACACGATCCCCTCACCATTGAGATTGGTCCTAGGCAGACAAAAACAGCATGAGACAGATGTCTTCAACCAACTGGCAGAACATGACCTAAGAACACCAACAAGACCAAGGAGATGCCTGGAAGTGCATATGGAAACGGACTCGGATATGGAGGTGGAAGTAAGGACGATGGCAGAAGCAGAGGTGATAGTGGTATACCAGCTCAAAAACCTATGCAGGGAACTCCAACACTTCTCTGATCACCATGCATGGGGATCACGTACACTGGACATAGCATGCAGGATTGCAAAGAAACTCATGCTGGAGCTCATTGCAGCAGGTGAGAAACAACATGTAAATGGCAATGCTGATTCCTCACACGCACTCCAGGAAACCACAGAGTTACGTTCAACAGTCAAAGATTTAGCAAAGGTAGTGAACACACTGGTGGCAAGTCAGGAAGAAAGACTGAAACTGAGAGGGGAAGACCAAAGAGGACCTCTAGAAGTACAAGGGGTGAAGACTGTCATCGCCATGAGGCCAACCTACAGACCCACAAAAGCCACCACCACGACTGGCACTACCCAAACCAAAGCCATGCTAGGTAATATTAGTCTTTGGAAGATTGAGGTGTGTTGTGCTGGTGTTGTGCTACGCCTTATTGTCATTCCAAGTAGTGAAAAGTTTGACACCAACTACCTGAACCCTCGCAGGCTCATAAACCTCATAAACAACCGCCTAGCAAACTTGGACAGCGCAAAACACTTGTGCATTGCCTCAGCACACAGCATACTACAACTATAACCAGAACCTCGTCATTATGCTCCATGAAGACCAAAAAGGCAAAGAGCTGCAACAACACGTGGATGAGTTCATAGACATCTTTGGGGTGCTGGCCCACACTATTGAGATGATCATGGATGACAGACGATACAAAGTCAGAATCAACAGCATATGGATGGGGAGAGTAACACTCCCAACGACTTACTGGAGGAAATCAAGAGGTTCAACTCAATCATGTTGAAGGTTAAACTTCTAGGCAAACTGAGGTGGCTCCATGCCAAAGCAGATCTGAGATCAAAGGACCACTCATTGGTAGTACTGGAGTTCACAAGGGAAGAGGACGCAAAGACTGTATTAGTGAGAAGGTACGTGGCCATGTACATGAACTTCTGCAAAGTCATACATCACATGAACAGACCACCAGTGCTGTAATGCAGCAAATGCTGGGCTTTCAAACATCACATATCACGATGCAAGAACTCAGTACGGTGCTGAACATGCGCAGGAAACCACAGAGTTGGCAGGTTATGACATTACTCTTCTTTCAGCGCTGACTCTTTAAGGCATAGGCCAATTGTGGGTGTGTGCCTGGCTTTCTTATGTGAACAGAAGTCCTGATGCAACCTAGAAGTTCTGATGGCTGTTCAAAAGCCCCTGATGATCTCCAGAAAGAGAGAAAAAAAGAAAAAATTTAACTTGTTTTTTCCTCATTCTTTCTTTATATTGCACCTCATTCCATTGTTGCTCTGTATTGCACATCTCTCTCTTGCTCCAGGCCAGTTGAGCATTATCCCAATATCTGATCATGTGGTGGAGAAGAGTGTGACTCCGCAGCAATTTGTGGCAGCTCAGACTCATGCCTGGGGCCTTGCTACCTTGGCATGGTGTCAGGCAAATGATCTAGTGAGTATACCTGTTTGTCCTTCCTAGTCGTTGTAAGGGGAACGCTTAACGTCTGTGGAACTCCTTCCACAGAGCCAGCGAGCACTGGTGACAAGCAGGAGTCGAGCGGGTGTTGAGGCAGGCAAGAGTCAAGCAAGGGACCGGCAAGGCTAACCAAGCGGTCAGACGTTGCTAGAGAGCTTACAGTAGGTTCGGTGTGTAGGCCAGAAGAACACTGCTATTGTTCAGCCTAAGGATATTCTATCCACAGGCTGCCTATATATACTACATCGGTGGCTGTGCTATTACTAATACTGTTTACTAATTGGGCCCCGGTATGTAAAGGAGTATGACTAACAATAATTGATGCTGAGTAAGGTCCATGCATATGACTCATCAAGGCTGACTACTAAGAGACGGAAGGGGAAAGGATGGGCCGAGCGGCCAGTCAGATCTGCTAGGAATAGGCGTATCGTCGGACTAAGCTCGGAGTAGAGTTGGACACGGTCCAGAGACCGGTCCCCTGACAGTCGTAGTTGATTTCCTTCAGTGCTTCCACTGCCAGTGCTGAGGAGTAGATTGTCTCTTCATAGCTCTGGAAGAGGGGTCCCAGTGCAATTTGTTGATGTGTGAAGCATGCTGCTCAAATCACAAGCGTTGTTCCATGATACAACTATGGCAGATGCAGTGTATGGCTTGGGAGCAGGAGTGGAGCCTGGCATGGGTCCTGGCACATCTCAGGGCCTCACCTTGCATTTGTATGCTAGAGCTGTCAGAAAGTGAGGGGAGGAGTGGAGAGGTGAGATTTTTGGTGGTTCTGGAGCCTCCTTATTGAGATAAGGGAAAACACCAGGCTTCTTTGGAGCATGTGCCATGGCAAATCTCTAAATGTGTGAGGAGTTTAGTGGAGGCAGGGCTCTCCCATGCCTTCTTTCCAAGGTTGAGGCATCTTTTCAAGACTTTCTCATTGAGTGTTGTACAATTGCAGGAGATTGAAGACGTACATGCAGAGCTGTACCAAGAGTTAAAGGAGGTGTGTCATCAAGCAGTGGTGCAGGAGGTGGTGAGGGAGCAGGTCTGAAGTTTGCAAGAGAAGGTCTGGCAGGCCAGAGAGGAGCAGGATGAGGTCCTGCAGAGGCAGAGAGTACTCAAGCAGATGGAGAAGGCACTCCAATAGCAGGAGGAGCTTGAAGTAGAGGTGAAGGAGCTAAAGTTGTTTGCAGGAAACATTATTCAAAGTCTTGTCAGCAGAGGAGATGTAGGAGTTGGTGTCTTATTTGCAGGCAAGCCAGAAGGAAGAAAATAAACACAGTGAGTGGTTGATGCAGGAGCTAGCAATGGCCTGGGTTGCCATGCTTTGTGAGTATTTTTTCCTTAGTTCTTGTCTTGCTTACACATGCTAATCTCCTAGGCTGAGCTTTGGAACACCAGTTGTTCCTGGATGGCATCATCTCTGTGATGGTGCTCATGCAGGAGAGGGTAGCGAGGTTGGGGTTGGAGAGTTGCTAAAGGTGAGGCTGGAGGTGGATCAGGTGACAAGGCTACTGAATGTACATTGCCAGAGGAATGTGCTAGAGCCTAAGTCATGGATCAAGGTTGCTAGAGATGTAGAAGAGGCTTTGTTGAGCATGAAGGAGGTCATGGCGGAGTTAGCAGTGGAGTTGGAGGTGCTGAGGATGGTGGAGAAGAATGGGCAAGAGTAGCAGGGGAACCTTGGACTTAATCTTGCTGCACCCCCTCACTTGTATATAGAAAAATGTTTGTGTCAAACTCATATTACATGATTGCCTCCTGTATGAGCTAGGTAGGAGTTGAATCCCTCATAGATCCAGAGATGGGGGTTAGGCCTACTGTTGCTGTTTGTGAGCTTCTAGTCCCAGAGGTCTTGGAGCTTGTTGAGGTGTCAGCGATGGAACTTCCAGAGTTTGTCAAGGGCTCCTTTTAAGTTTTGTCAAGGTTTCTAGGTGTCATTTTCAGAGCCATATCCTTTCCATCATACTAAATAGTAGGTGCAGCCATGTATAGTTTTGGAGTCAAAAATGTCATCTACTTTGTAGTAATACTTATTTTTGACTTTGAAAGGTGGAAGTTGGTTGGAGCATCATCTGGAGAATGAGTTGGGGGTGTGCTTCTTAAAAATTCAAATGTGAAATATAAGGTGAAGACCCTTCATGCCCGGGGAAAGATCAAGCTTGTAAGCATGAGTTGAGATCTTCTAGTGAATTTTGAAGGGTTCAAACTATTTATAATCCAACTTCAGAGAGAGTTGCTGAGTGCATAAGTTGCGCTGAGCAAGCCAGACTATGGTGTCAGGGGTTCAGTTGAGGGTGTTTTCTTGCTTAGAATTAGTGTGCTTCGTATAGGCTTTGTTAGCAATGTCAATTTCTTCCTAGAGAAATTGGTGGAGTGACCAAAGATCTTCAGCAACTTTGTGGGCAATATGGGAGGGATGTTTTGGAGTGAGATGGTGAGCTGGGAGTGATAACCTTTATTAGTAAAGAAAAGTGAGACTCTGATGGCTGAGTAAGGAGTATTGTTATAAGTGAACTTAGCAAGGAGTAGCTTCACATACCAGTCATTCTGGAGGTAGTTGACATAAAGGCAGAAGTACTGTTCCAGCATCTGATTCACTCATTTGGTCTGTTTATCTGTCTTTGGGTGATAAGAGCAGTCAAGAGAGGGCTTTGCAGAGTGAGATCCAGAACTTCAAGATGAACAGAGGGCTTCAATCAGATACTATGTTATCTAAGAGTTTATGCTTTGCAAAGATGTGCTTGAGAAATAGCTTGGCAAACTTTGGAGCAATGTTGGTGGTGTAGCAGGGCAAGAAGATGGCCTGTTTAGTCAGTCTACATACTACTACTAGGATTGCATTGAAGCCTTTGGACTCTAGGAGCTTGACAATGTGATCTATAAAGATCAAAGACCAGGGTCTTTGTTCAATCAAGAGGGATCATAAGAGGCTGTAAAAGTGATGATGGGGAACTTTGGTCTAGAGGTAGGGCTTGCACAATCTGATATAGCAAGTGATATCTTGTTGAATCCCTGGTCAAAAGTAAGTCTGAGTAATTAGTTGAAGGGTCTTACATATGCCAGGGTGTCCTCGGAGCTTGTGGTTATAGTACTGCTGAAGGATGTTAAGGCATAGTTTTGCATGATTGGGAATGTAGATGAGGTTGTTCTGAAAAAGGATCTGTTGGTCTAGGAAAAGGATGTAGGCGTTGTTATGTGAGGGGTCCTTGGAATTTGAGTTCTGGGGTTTGTGTTGGGCAAAAAATTTGTTGCAAGGGGTTTTTTAGATCTGATTCAGAATTCCCTCCTTGTTCATGATTAGCACTGCATTTAGATGTTCAGGGGAGATTTACCATGCAGTGGTTGAATGAGTTCCAGTCTGCCTTGAAGGCCTTCTTGGAGTAGATGTCAGATTTTTGAGTGAAAGCATTAGGCTTTGCTCTGAGTTGTTCAGGCCAATAGTAAATGGTGAAGTTGTATTCAGAGAGTATTCAGAGAGTATTTTGGACTATTGGGCTTGTTGTTGGCTGGGCTACTTTGTGGTTGTAAAGTACTGTAAGTTGTAGTCCAAATAGACTTGTATGAGGTGCTAGGCTCCCTTGAGATAAGCTTGCCATTGTTTGAAGGCTTTAATAATTGTGAAGAGCTCTTTGTCATAGATGTTATAGCTTAACTTGGTGTTGATCATGGAGTGTGTGTAAAAGATAACCAGTCAAAGGTCCTGTGTGTTAGGGTCCATTTGTGAGAGTATGCTGGCAATGGCATAGTCAGAGGCATTACATTCAAGTTCAATGGGGAGTTTGCAAAGTGTCAGAGCATCAGAGCAGCTGTGAAGGCTTTTTTGAGGAGTTGGAAGACACTCTGACACTTACTGTTCCAGGCCCAGAAGGTGTTCTTTCAAGTGATGTGGTTTAGGGATTTTGTGATCCTAGAGTAGTTGTCTATGAATCTTTGGTAGAAGTTAGCAAAACCCAGGAATGACTGTACTTCTTTGACATTCCAGGAGGTGGACCAATTCAGGATGGCATCAACTTTGCCAAGATCCATCCATACTCCATCTGAAGTTACAATGTCACCAGGATACTCAACTTTGGTAGTGTGAAAGAAGCATTTTTTGGGTTTGGCATGAAAGTGGTGCTCCCAAAAGCAAGTGAGAACACAGCAAACATGGTCCTGGTGTTCTTCCAGTGAGTTCAAGTAAACAAGGATGTTGTCTAGGTATACAATGACAAATATGTTGTTCATGTTATAGAAGATATTGTTCAAGAAGTATTGGAATGTGGTGGAGGAGTTAGTCATTCTGAAGGGCATAACCAGGTACTCAAAGAGACCATACTGCATCTGGAACACCATTTTCTACTCATGTCCCAGGGCTAGTCAAACATTGTTGTAGCTGAAATGTAAGTCAATCTTGATATAGACTTTGGCATTACAGAATCAGTCAACAAGGTCTCCAATGAGGGGCAAGAGGTATTGGTTTTTTTTGGTGACCTTGTTGAGTCTCTGATAGTTAACACAGAGGTGGCAGAAGCCATCCTTCTTCTTGACAAACAGTACTAGGGCTTTGGCAGCAGAGATCAAAGAGCAGATGAATCCTTTACCAAGCATTTTGTTGAGGTGGTTTTTGCAGCATAGGGCATACATTGGTTATATGTCCTATATTGTAGAGAACCATCATTTGTGTCATAGTAGACGGGCCCAGCAAAGTCTGCTGTACTGTAGCAGACAAGCTACACTATAGCGGAGGCTATGGCACTGCAGAAGCAAGCAACACAATGTGTTGTTTCCTACATTGTCAGTGTACTCTGCTAGACTTTCCTATTGCTTACAATGGCTGATTTCTGCTGTCCAGTTGTCTGTCCATTTGTCCAATCAGTCCATCTAGTTTTCCAGTCATCCATTCAGTTGTCCAGTTGTCCATCTGTTCAGTCATCTAGCAATCCATCCAATCATCCAATCATCCAGCCATCTGTCCATCTGTTCAGCTGTTTATCTAGTCATCTAGCCATCTGTCTACCTGTCCAGCCATATGTCTACTTGTCCAGCCATCTATTTAGTTGTCCAGCCATCCATCTGTTTAATTGTCCAGCTGTTTGTCTAGTTGTCCAGCTATCTGTTTGTCTGTCTGTCTAGTTGTCTAGCTATCTGTCCATCTGTTTGTCTAATTGTCCAACTGTCTGTCCATCTGTCATTCAGTCATCTGTCTGTCCAGCTGTCTGTCTGACTAGTTGTCCAGCCATCTGTTTATCTGTCTATCTAGTTTGTCTATCTAATTGTCCAGCCATCTGTCTGTCTGTCCATCTAATCGTCCAGCTGTCTGTTTGTTTAATCATCCAGTCATCTGTTTGTCTAGTTGTCCAGCCATTTGTCCATCTGTTTGATTAGTTGTCCAGCCATCTGTTTGTCTATTTGTCCAGTTGTTCAGCCATCTGTTTATTTGTCTGTCTGTCTATCCTTCTGTTCTATTTGTCTATCCAGTCATCTGTCTGTCTGTCTGTCCAGTCATCCAGTCATCTATTTGTTGGTTCATCCATCCCATGGGCTGCTGCAACCACTACATTGAAGTGACTCAACAGCTGATATTAGCTGCTGTTGAAGTCAGCCAGTCAGCCACAACAGCTGCATTGAACTGGCTGCTGTCAAAGCTTACCAGCCACCACAATTACTACATTTCCATGATCAGCTATACAATTCCCACAATCAGTGGAACCTTTCTCACTGTTAGCTACACAATTCCCATGGTCAGTGAAATCTTTCCATGACCAGTTGAATTCTTTTTCTACAATCAGTAGAAATTTTCTATGCTAGTGTGAGTACTCCAATTTCTTGAAAAATTAAGCTACAAAGTTGGTTCAAGAGCTAAAAGAAGCTTCTTATCTTTTAGATAGCCTTATTAAGGAATACAATTTCAAGCCAAAAGACTTAGTATTGGTTAGAAATATAGTGGCAGCTAAATCTCTTAGTAGGAAAATGTCTACTTGCTGCTGGTCACAGGCTGTAAAGATGGAAACAAAAGAATATATTGTGGATACTACAAGAAGACTACATCTAATAGGAGATTTGGAAGAGGGCCAAGGTGAAGGAGAGAGGATGAGTACAAGGGCATAGAAAAAACAGTGACAAAGTACTTGGAAATGTCAGAACAAAAAGGGAATCAAGGAATTACCTCGTATAGTTGAATAAGGAGAAAGGCAAGGAAGCGAGGTCTAAGATGGAAAAATAAAAGAAGCCCACTGCCCCAAACAATTGAAAGTAGCCACCTCTGTATGATTAGAAAAGGGAGAATAGAGTTGAGCTAAAAATAGAGTGTTTTACCTCATTATGATAGAAAGAGCATAAAAATTGGACTGCTGCATGCAAAAGACAAGTTTATTAGGCCAAAAAGTATCTATAAATGCTGAGGTAGTTAAAAGACAGCCTTAAAAGCAGTATTTACCTCATCAGCCTTGGGCTCAGGACCCAAAATCTCAAAGTTGGAGCAAAATAAATTGCAGTCTTTGGATAATTGAATCAGAGATCAGAATCTCAGATTTTGTCTGCTCTGGGAAATTGGAAGAAGGTATCCCATGAAAATTTGATGGGGAGGATGCAAAGAGAAGCAAAAAACAAGCAAAGATCTGGTAGTTGGATCAAGATTGGTTCAGTTGAGATTGCTGGTTGTGGGAAAATTGAGAAGCAAAAAACAAGCAAAGATCTGGTAGTTGGATCAAGATTGGTTCAGTTGAGATTGCTGGTTGTGGGAAAATTGAAAAAGCTCAACGATTACTTCATTAGCAGTTGTATGAGAGGTAAAAAAGCAGGAAAGAGGAAGGGGACAGTATAAAAAAAGAAAACAAGTTTTATTAGCAAGGCTACTATAGTTACAAGGTGGCTTTGATGGTGCTAGCTACCTTGTCAGCTTTGGGATCCAGCCCAGAAATTTCAACATCTGGGTTTTTGATGGCTGACTGAAAATAAGACAATGAATGAGGAGAAGAAAATCAAGTAAGCAGCAGAAACTATGCACTAATCTGGGACTAGAGCTGACTTGCAGCTCCTCAATCTTGATGCTGATATCCAAGATGTCTTGGTTGTTGAGAACAAACAGTCTTACAATGTGCAATAAGCTGCTTGCAGAGTTGTTGAGCCATGTTCAGCACAAAAAGCTGCTGACAAGCAGTCTGCTTGAGGGCATGGGAATCTTCTGGAGGGTAGCATGAGAAGTTTTGCTGTCAGTAGTCAGTAGTCGATTGATGTAAAGCTTGAGCAGCCAAACTGTCAAGACAGTCTGGAAGAAGAGATAAGTTGTAAGAAGGTCAAGAAATAAGAAGGTGATATACCAAGAAAAGGCTGTAGGCATGGTTTCTTAACATCAGGGGCAGCCTTGAGTGTAGGCTGGAAAGAGAGGGGGAAATGCACAAAATGCATGAATAAATTGTCAATTTGCATTTTAAGTCGACCACCAAGTGGGGTGAGTGTCAAGTGAGTACAGTGACAAGCAACTGGCAGGCAAGAAGGCAGGCCACTGACAAGGGGTGGAGCAGGAGGGTGAGAGCAGAAGGCAAGGTTGTCACTGAGGAGCTTACAGTTATGCTAATGTATAGACCCAGAAGCAATGCTATTGCTAGGACTGGGGATGTTCCATCCACTAGTCTTACTTATGTACTACATCGGATACACTATGACTATGGTATATTGACTAATAGAGCTGGTATGTACTAAGCACCAATGAGTAAGCAACAGTCAGCATGAGTAAGCCAGCCAATGGCATAAAGGCCTGCATGAGTAAGCCAGCCAATGGCATAAAAGCCTGCCGGCAAGTAGAGTGGGTCCAAAGACCAGCTGACCTGCCAGGTGTCAATGCCAAGACAGGGATGGAGCAGGATAGGGCCGGAGCGGTCCAGATGGTGGCTAGATGTGGGTGCCAACGTCAACACAGACTAAGCAAGGCTAGGGTGGACGGTCCAAGGACTTGTTCTCTGACAGGCACTAGCAAAGGCAGAATAATGTTGATGCCTTTGATGTGCTGGTGTTTGTCCTGGAAGAAAAAATCTTCAAGAAGAGAGTAAGGATCAGAAGCAAAGAGCTTTTTAGAACCAGTTGAAACATACATGGAGAAATAATGGACTAGGAGAACACAGGACAATAAGGAAGGTTTATATGGCCTGGGGAACATGTCAGGGGACCGGTCTCTAGACTATGTCCAACTCTACTCCGAGCTTAGTCCGACGATATGCCTATTCCTAGCAGATCTGACTGGCCACTTGGCCCACCCTTTCCCCTTCCATCTCTTAGTAGTCAGCCTTGATGAGTCATATGCATGGACCTTACTCAGCATCGGTCATACTCCTTTATATACTGGGGCTCGATTAGTAAACAGTATTAGTAATAGCACAGCCACCAATGTAGTATATATAGGCAGCCTGTGAATAGAATATCCCGAGGCTGAACAATAGCAGTGTTCTTCTGGCCTACACACCAAACCTACTGTAAGCTCTCTAGCGACGTCCGACCGCTCAGTTAGCCTTGCCGGTCCCTTGCTTGACTCTTGCCTGTCTCTATGCCTGCTCGACTCCCGCTTGTCACCAGTGCTTGCTGGCTCTGTGGAAGGAGTTCTGCAGACGTTAAGCGTTCCCCTTACAGAACATTGAAGAGGAACAGAAGAATGCAGGGAGAGTCAGCCCAACATGCAAAAGAGACTTCAAAAACATTGCAAGTGACAATGACATAAATTTGGAAATTGTGGCAAAGAAATGGAACTTGGCTTAATCTAGACTTGTGAATGACTGAGGATAGTCTTTATTTGGTGGAGGGGAAATGATATGATGCTGTACCAGCAGTCAGAGACATAACATGCACCAGAAGTCAAAATAAACATTTATTACAAGGCTGAAAACTGTAAGCCTTCTAGTAGCAGATGGATGTGACCATCACAGTGGCTGAGAATGTTTGTATATGTTTTGTGCCAGGCATTACTGAGAGGTTGAAAGAAACAAGGTTCTCGGTGTATTCTCGGATCATTTCCTTTTTAGGACTGTTTGCTTATAAATTATTCCGCTTTCAACCTCGAAGTATGCCCCGGGTAGGAGGCTGGCTCTTGCTGTACATTTGTACTATCCTCCCCTTTACTCAACCATGAGAATTTCCCAGTCAGGTGGTGGTTGCAGATCAAAAGCGCTCCTGCCAAAAGGTGCCCAAGCCTCTGTAGATCTTCACAACAATGGGGGCGTGGTGGAGTAGTGGTCTCCACCGTGCGTCTGCCATTGCACCCTGGCAGACACCAACAGGGGGGGTACGAGGTTGCACCACGAACACACGTTCAAACCCCCAAGGTTGCAAAATTCCACTCCTCTTTTGGCACATGTTCAATTCTCCACTGCCGATGATCCGACCTTCCCTTCGATCACGGATCTTCCCAACTCATCACCGTAAATCTTCATTCACTGGCATGCATCCCGTCCAACACCATCACGCATATTACATCAAGACATCGGTATCCCGCCTCCGTACGCGATTGGCTCCCGTAACAGGGACCTTGTCCACCCCTAGTTATCCGGAATGAGCCGGAACCCCAGCTCTGAATCACTTCACCTATGGCCATGCGCCGGAGTAAGTCTTGGCCAGGATAGGAGAGAGATGGAAGATGACGGAGGGAGGAGCTGTGTGACAAGGGAATTGAGCTGGATCTGATTCCCACGTCACAAATTGTTCAACAAACCCTGAAACTTAAACCACTGGCACTGGCGAGGAACTCACATATCACGGGGCGTCACGATACCCCGCGTCCGCACAGCATAACAGGAATATCACTGGTCACGAACTACCCCCAACCTAGAATCCGTACTAACCCTAACCTACCTCTGATATGCCTTCCAGCCTATTGTGACGTGAACCCGCTACTATAGATGCCACTACAATCTCTGCAAGGAAAGTTCCAATACCAAATTTAGATTACAACGATACAAACAAACGCTACACCCTGTACAAGGTACTGTAACACCTGGCCTACCGGCCCGCCTCTTAGCTCTGTATTGTAGCTTGCCGGCGTAAAACAGAATTCATTCATTCATTCTTCACAACAACAAAATCTATGAGCATAGTTACCGGCACGCCCGGAGCATTCCGGGCAAGGCCGGTCACAGCGTCCAGCTGAGCGTGACGAGTACGCAGACAGTTTCTCCCCGGAGGCACGCAGACGTCGACGCACGCCTCGTAACCGCACGCAGACACTGGCTGCAATCTCAGCATCTGCACTCATTCGCTTCAAACCCCACCTCCAACCCCGTCACCGGCCCACAGCTTACGATCCCGTTGTTACCAATCAGCAGCATTCATGTCTTCGGACATCCACGCAGCATTGCAGTGTTACATAGAATTAAGCAGTTTTAATGTCATTTCATTTCCTGAGGCTTCCTGTCCGTCGCAAGCGCCCAGCGGCCACTAGTAGAGCTTGGGAGCAGAGGACGCGCGTCTGCCGATGGCCCGCCCACCCAGCGGCCATCTGTCATGCGCTTCCGGTCATCCCGCTGACCCAGCCCAACACCTCAGTTCCTAAGCTCTGCTGACCTCGCGAGACGAAGCTGGAATGTATGTAAAGAGGTTTTTCGTCACAATCAATCAATCTTGTCCATTTGAGGAATCGGCATCTCGGCTGAATCTAGGTTTGGAAAATTCTATGTAGATCCATGTAAATCCTCGGAATGCACCAGTTACTAAGTCTCAGGTGGAGGGACCGGTGCAACCCGAGTTTGAATTTGGAGGAAACATTCGATCAGAATTTTCCAAAAAAGTAAGTATCGGATTATTCCGAAAGTCCAAATCGAGGAACTCCATCCCAATTGAACTTTGTACTCTATCACGTCAAACGTGGGCTTGCCTGTCACGCTACAGTCTGCATATGAAGACTGTTTTCAAAGTCTCCATATATCAAGTTGAACAGCAGTATGTCGACCAACCAAACACGCACTTCACTCTGGCAGAACCGCAGCGAATTCAAGACCTTGGAATAATAATCTTCTGAACTTTTGCACTACAATTGACCCCTCAAGCACTCTTTCCGATCTTCATGAAGAGTTTATTGTACCCGCGACTGGACCAACCTTGTACCATGGACTAATGACGCCACGGACTCCATCAATTGCCGAGTCCTTCTCCCAGGAACTGGATTCGAGGCCTGCTTTCGTTCCTCAAGTGTAGGGACACATTGCAGGGCCATAACGGCAACAAAATAGTCGACGAACGAGGACAGCTTGCACAACGTTCTCGGAACAATCCGATACTTATTTTTTTTCAATCGTATGTTTTCCCCCGAATGCAAACTCAGTTGCACTGGTCCCTCCGCCTTATCCGTGGAGGGGACGGTCACCCGTCTGATCCACTCCCTAAAAGAGAACAACGCGTGTTGCATCCACGACTGCGTTCAAAATCTGCTGAGTTTCTCTACTAGTAATCCCTGACACGATGCCACCCACATCTTCTAAGATGTCATTTGTTTGACCAGGCAAAGCCTTGATATCTCAATGCATCACGATTAAAATCTAAAAATTGCCCAAAACCCCCCCAAAACTGAGTGTGCGGAAAAGGGACAAATCTCTGTAGAAGGTCCTCAATTTGTTCTTCCAGAACAATCTGACAGCAAAGAGCGGTGATGATATCTGACGCGCCTTCTTTATTGGACAGCTTCGATAGGTCACGATATCTCACGCATCTTCTTTATTAGGAGCCTTCGCCACTTTGAGAATTCCGACGGACATATATTTTCCCTATTTTGAAAACTTAAATCGTATGTTTTTCCCCAAATTCAAACTCAGTTGCGGCCCCCCTGCCTGCCCGAGGCTTGTATCCGTGGAAATACGGTCACTGGTCTAATCCACTTACCCATATCTTTTAATTCTTTCCAAATGTTGTCGACAATTGAATCATTTTGTCTAGGTCTATTCATCGTTTTCTGTGTTTTTCGACCGACTAAATTCCTAATGGGGGTCCACGCGTCATCTCGATCTTATTGCCAAAATGATTGTCAAAAGAAGCTCATTGTAAAAATTAAAACAGAGACGATTTGGGACCGTTCGATGTTCAATGTTTCTTCGTAATTGGAACTGTTTGCCAGGCAACCCCTTTAAAAGTCGGGTGAACCTGCTCAACCGCTTGCTCCCCATAATCATCCACACCTACATCGCATCAAATGGCATGTTTTCTTCTTCCCTTCCTCGTCATGCCTTTACATTGTTGAACAGGGGAAACCTGACAAACCATCAATGCCGTCCACGTCGACAAAACCTCCCCAGGGCACTAAAGGCCCAAAGCGTACTTACTTACTATCATTGAGCTCGTGGGGTGAGTTAGTGTTGCATCGTTGAGCATTGTCGTGTTGTACTCATATGATTTTCCTTGCAGCCCCCTCAGGCCTCAGGCCTCCGATGACGGGAATATAGCAATGGAAAGAACATTCAGTCCGCGTTGTGATCTACTGTACTTAGTATCCCGCTCGCTTGTACATGACTTTGTCTCCCGTGAATCAATCAATTAGAATCACGGCATAATGCTTGACGGCTAGGGTGCCAGCGTACAACGCAATAAGATCACGCTTATCTGCCGCCTGTTTGTAGACGAGCTGATTATTCCTCAGTAATCCAACCAGGCTTGCATACGCGCACCTCTAGGACCTGAAGGTACAACTCAAGAATGATCTGCGTTGCGAGAGATGACCGAAATAAATATCAATAATCTGGAAATACAAACAGAAATGCGCAAAAAA
Source organism: Termitomyces sp. MG148 (assembly GCA_003313785.1). Lineage (NCBI taxonomy): Eukaryota > Fungi > Basidiomycota > Agaricomycetes > Agaricales > Lyophyllaceae > Termitomyces > Termitomyces sp. MG148. Next base: position 16,019 of record QLOM01000085.1, read on the forward strand.
GCGACACAGCGGCATGAGCCTGTGTCGTTTTCAAATCAGTACACTAGGGACGAGTAGAAGATCTTGATTGCGTCGTCCATCCTTCCGTCTCTAACACAACGCCATGCATGATTAATGATCATCCTGCTTGGGGATGTCGTAAGTGGCGGTGTGCAGGCGGTAGTGTGTGCACGGCTGGCGGATGAGCGGCGGATGGAGCGGCGGGCTGTCGTAGAGCGGCCAGTTGAGCAGCAACAGTGGGATCGGCGCAGATGCATGCGATGGCATCAGTGCCACTTTGGGGCTTGCTCTCGGCAGTCGGGCAGCCGGCGGAGGGGGCGGCCCGCTCTCGTGTGGCAAGCAGCGCTGTAGTCGTCTGCAGTGGGGCGTCCGAGAACGCTGGCAAGCCGCTTCATTGTAGCAGTTGACAAGTAATTAACATTTCACATACTCCTCATACCCCTCCAGCTTTCTGCCAACACCTCAGAGCGTTATCTCGCCCTCACCTGGATATGGATCGTGTTGCCGTTGCGACTGCTGAGCGAACAATCAAGAAAGCCTTCGAGTGCGCATGGGTTTCGAGTGTCTTTATTTGCCGAGACTCAATGGCCGTGTCGTAGGATCTTCCACAGTTGTGCGGTTTGCTTCCTTCCATCATAACCCTTCAGCCGTCCCTAATGTCATCTGAAATCTTGCTTCTTCATTCAATTGAGTGGACAACCTACAGCGAAACTATGTATTACACTGCACTCGAGCAGACTAATGTCATCCTGCGCTACTTCCTTGGTACCCATACAACTCTCCGATGTCAATGACATACTGCTGATGGTGCTTTGTAGCTTTGGGCCGTGTCACGCTGGCCGAGCTCTTGGATATGCTACCCCCAGAGCTCGTCGATAGGCGGGCCAGAAGAGATCTACAGTATCTGCGTTATATATATTTTTAAGAGATGCTGGATAAGGTCGTGGAGTCTCAGGTATTAGTGACCAGCATCAATAGAGGCGAGATTGGCTTCGTTGGATGTTATAGGGTGGGCTTTGTTTTCTTTTTTGGGTTTCGGATAAGATGTTTATTGTAGGGCGTTATTGATTGGGCTTATGAGCGGATAACGAAGCTTTTGGAATCCGAGTGGTTGGTTACCGATGTGGGGACGCCTGGAGGTGTGTGGTACAAGCGAGATTTTTGTTGAATACTCTATCTAATCCTCGTTACTAGGTAATCGCAAGAGACAAGAGCTCATACGTGTACGATAGATATACGTGCTGGAACTGATCATCCGTCTTCATTCATCGAGTTGAAGACGGTATTCAAGGAGCTATCAAGGTATGCTCTTTCGCGAACCCGACCACTCTTGAAATCCTGATTCTCCTTCTTCAGAGACGGAGTCGGAAATGGATGGATAATCTTTATTATTCATATAAATGAAACCGAAATTTAATTTGTATTCAAATCCTCGATGAAGGGCGTCCTGCACGCCTCGACCGAACAATTTGCCAACACCTCCACTTGATCCTGTCCAGCCGTGTACTGAGGAACAATATGCAGCATCGTTAGTCCATGGGAATGGTGTGCACATTCCTAACATACCAAAGTACGGCATTCCTGTTGCCAACATCCAGTTCCATTCACACCGCTGGATCTCTTCACGCACTTTGCAACCCACGCCGCAGCATCACTGTGTATACCATGCTTGAGACCTATTTACCTGCAGAACAATCTGACGCTCTGGACGGTCCTGTACTCCCCATTCACACACTAGAAAAGCCGGGATGACTTCGAGCGTATTGTTTACAAACGCGCGGTAAAGGCTTGGGATGCGGACCCAGGTGGTTCTTGTATTTGAGAAACGTGGGTATGAGGATGACTAAGTGGGAGAGGATGTCGTTGAGTGTCTCAAGTCTCTTTCAACATTGGAGCCAACATCTGGGGAGATTAAGAAGATTGTTATGGCAGAGCTGGTGGAACAGGAGAAAGCACAAAATAGTCGCGACAAGGCTGTGTTTCGCCATATCCCGTCCAATGCAGAGCAGGCACCGGCATTCACCAAGGCATCCCACGGTCGTTCATGCGTGGACCTCTCCGGGTAATCACAAACCAACCAACCAACCAACCACATGCAGTTTCTTATCCGTAATCTCGTCCAGGGATTTCCTGCAAGATATGTATGCCAAGATGCCAATCAGCTATGGCTGCTGTTTTGGACCATTCAAGCGCTCAGCATCCTCCAAGTCAGCATCGATCCAGTCAATAAATAGCGGTATGCACGAACTTGCTGCACATCGCCCGCACAATATCTCACTTCACCACAGTACGATAAACAAAGATTTTGGCTGCGCAACACGATGGTGGTTTCGGTGGTGGGCCTGGTCAAGCGGCCCATCTCTTGCCAACCTACGCGTCGGTGTGCACGCTTGCCATCGTTGGTCGGCCATGGCCTGAGTGTGGTTGGGATCAGATCGACAGGTGTGTATGATCTCGTCGATCATGGACTCATTTAAATGACTGATGCGAGACTGACATAGAAAGTGGTTATATGCATTTTTCATGTCATCGAAGCAACTCGACGGTTCCTTCCTTGTCGCGCACCACGCTGAAGTCGATGTCTGGTACGCCATTTCCAAAAATCATGTACATTCACACGCGCTAAAGCATTGTATAGAGAAATATCCCGTTTCCTTGTAACGCCCACGCTCCTTGTACCCGAATTGGTTGAAGGTACTGCTTCCTTCATCGCCTCCTGCCAGACCTACTAAGGAGGATTTGCCTCGGCATCGCAGCCATGTTACGCCACTTCTTCCTCTTCTCGGCCAGGTGATCTTGCTAAGCCATCTGCAGCTGCTGGAAACACCGCGTCCGCCTCTAGGTGAAGCGCATGGTGGCTATACATCCTGTGCACTTGCAGTGTGGGTGCTGTTTTTCCGTGACAATAGCGACGAGAAGCTACCTTCTATTGATGTTGGGAACTCCTGAGGTGGCTGGTGAGATAGAGATAGGCGGCTTCCTGGGGTGCACAAACAAGCTGGTAGACGGCTGCCATTCATGGTGGTGCGGAGGTGCACTTGCACTGCTTGTTGTCCCAGCCCAAGCAAAAACAGGTGAGCCAATGACGGAGGGGTGAGCTGACGTTTACGGTTTTTTTTCTATCTCTTGCCATCGATTTCAAGACTGATAGTACCTATTATACGTAGGTCAACATCCAGCCAGAGGCTTACGAGATAAGCCACCGAAGCAAGCCGTCCTTCGAAACCTTTCACAGACGCGAGACGTGAGCAGATTCGTAGTCCTTGGGATACGGTTTGCTCCAATGCTTCTGGTACGTTGCCACCGAAAAATTACTCAGAATGCAATTCATGCCCTAGTAGACTTGAAGATCGGTCAGAGTGTACTACATGTTGGCCCGCTAAAGTAAAAGAATCTTTTGGCGGGGGTAGCGCCGCCACAGAGGACGTAATGCATCGGGAATCAATAATCAATCATACATATTTATGTGTTACCACATATGAAGAATGATTGAACTACAACTGTTTTAAAGGAGGTAATCAAACATAAAGGAGCTAATGGCGTCTATCAGGTGGGAGGCACGGGAATCGATAACCCTGCGCTGTTGATTCCGAAACGGATTTCAAAGGAGGTAATCAATGATTAAAATCTAGCTCATCAAGTGAGTTAGTCTTGCATATTTTGTTGCGTATTCACATTTGCTGCCCCTCAGATCAGATGAGCACATTAATGCTATTTGTAGTATCCAATAAGTAATAAAATAGAAACGTGGATGTCTGGTCACGGAGTTCCAGGACCCCAAACAAACACTAGAGTGATTTGTAATGATACAATCAAAATAGACCCTGAACCGGTAGTGCTGTCACAGTGTGACAGGTAGGACCCCATCAACAAAATACGCGAGCCATCACCGGTGTAAAATCATCGCGGAGATCAAAATAAGCGTCATTGGAACGCCACGAAAATATCCTATTTAGGCTTGCAATCGCGGAGTCCCGTCTACTCCGCATCCTAAAAGAGGACAGACAACGTGCATCCACTGCCTAATCCCTGACACGGTGCCACCCACATCTTCTGATTCGTTCCAAATGTTGTCGTTGTCGACAATTGAATCATTTTATCTAGGTCTTTTCGTCGTTTTCTGTGTATTTTCTGACCGACAGGGTCCATGCGGCGGCTAGATCTTATGGCTAAAAGAAGCTCGCTGTAAGTGTAAGTAAGTTGTCAAGGGAACTATAGACTAGGGTGGAACGTGTAACGGGACGGTTCTATGTTCAATGTTTCTTTGTGTTTGTGATTGCATTAGCCCCTAACGGCTGAACCTCCTTAGGTTGCTGCCCACAATCATCCATCATGCCAAATGGCATGTTTTTCTTCTTCCCTTCCTTGTCCGTGTCCTTACACTGTTTAACAGGGGAAACTTGACAAACCATCGAAACCCTCCACGTCAACAGACCCCCCCAAGGGCACTAAAGGCTCAAAGCGTACTTACTTGCTACCATTGAGCTCGTGAGGGTTAGTATTGCACTGCTCAACATTGTCGTATATTCATGTGATGCAGCCCCAGACCCCAGACCCCAGATGAAGGGAACATAACAATAGAGCATTCAAATTGGTCCACGTTAATATGATCTACCGTACTTACTATCCCTCTCGCAATGTACATGCCTGCACTGTCTTCGCGAATTGCTGAGGAATGGATGTAAACCTCTGTTGACTGCTCCATACAATGAAGTGGCTGGCCGGCGTTCTCAGACGCTGCACTGCTGCCACACGAGACCTCTACCCGCTGCCTGACTGTCACGCGAGAGCAAGCTGCAAGTGGCACTGACGCCATCGCATGCATCTGCGCCGATCCCGCTGTCGCTGCTACAACCCGCCGCTCCACCCATCGCTCATCCGCCAGCCATGCACACACTACCGCCTGCACACACTACCGCCTGCACACACTACCGCCTGCACACCGCCGCTTACGGCATCCCCAAGCACGCACCCCACCCGTTCCCACCGACCAGCGGCTTCTCCGTGCAGGTCGGCGAGGACACCTACTTTATCCGCGGCAATGCCCTCGGCATCACAGACGGCGCTCCAAAGGCGCGTGGCGGCTGCCTGCACTGCCCAGCACGAACCCCAGCGCGCTAGGATGCTGATCGATGAAGGAAAAGAATCTTGCGTCGTACGCGTGTGTTGGAGACGGAAGGATGCAATCGAAATCTCCTATACTCTCGTTGTACTGGAAACGACGCAGACACACGTGTCGCTTTTTCGCACATTTGTGTTTGTATTCCAGATGATTGATATTTCGGTCCCACCTGAGTCGTATCTTCAAGTCCTAATGTGCAAGTGAATTGCTGAGGAATAGTCAGCTCATCTACATACAGGCAGCAGGCTACGATTCATGGTCCTCATATGGGTGAGCAAGATGGCGCTCTGAGGTGTCGGCCAAAAGCTGGAGGGATACGAGGAACATGGCATAACGCTCGACGGCGTTGTCCCCTAAGGCACCAGCGTACAACCACGCTGTTGACTGCCAAGAAAGCTTTTGAGGTACGCATGGGTTTCAGGTGTCTTCATTCGCTGAGACTCGATGCTTGTGTCGTAGGATCTTCCGCCGTTGCGCGGTTCGCTTCCCTCCATCATAGCGCTTCAACCACCCCCAATCTCATTGCACTCGAGCAAGCTAATGTCATCCTGCGCTATTTCCTTGGTATCCACGTCACTCCCCGATGTCAATTATAAACCGCTGACGATGCTCTGTAGCCTCGGGCCGCATCGCTCTAGCAAAACAGCCCATCGATATGCTACCTCCGGAGCTGGCGGCGATAGGCGAGCCAGAAGAGATGGCCACGGAGTATCTGCATTATAGGCAGTTTTTCATTATTTGATAAGGTCGTGGAGTCGCAGGCATTAGAGGTAGCCAGCATGAATAGAGAGGCGAGATTGGTTTGGCTGGATGATTATAGGGTGGGTTTTGTTTTCTGTTTTGGGCTTAGGATAAGATGCTTATTGGGTAGGGCGTTATCGATCGGGCTTATGAGCGGATAACGAAGCTTTTGGAATCCGAGTGGTTGGTTACCGATGTGGAGACGCCTGGAGGTGTGTGATACAAGTGAGATTTTTGTCGAATACTCTATCTAATCCTCGTTACTAGGTAATTGCAGGAGACGAGAGCTCATACACGTACAATAGATATACGTGCCAGAACTGATCATTCGTCTTTATTCATCAAGCTGAAGACGGTATTCAAGGAGCCATCAAGGTACGTTCTTTCGCGAACCCGACCACTCTCAAAATCCTGATTCTCCTCCTTCTTCAGAGACGGAGTCGGAAATGGATGGATAATCTTATATTATTCATATAAATGAAACCGAAATTTAATTTATATTCAAATCCTTGATGAAGGGCGTCCTGCACACCTCGACCGAACAATTTGCCAACACCTCCACTTGATCCTGTCCAGCCGTGTACTGAGGAACAATATGCAGCATCGTTAGTCCATGGGAATGGTGTGCACATTCCTAACATACCAAAGTACGGCATTCCTGT
>QLOM01000091.1:0-12456 GCA_003313785.1 Termitomyces sp. MG148
TGGCCTCTCCGGTGTTTTTCATCAAGAAGAAGGATGGCTCCCTCCGGTTGGTCCAAGACTATTGGGCACTCAATGTGATGACTGTCAAGAACCGCTACCCACTCCCTCTCATCTCGGAACTGATCAACAACCTCCGGGGTGCGCGTTACTTCACAAAGTTGGACATCCGGTGGGGCTACAACAACGTGCGCATCCAGGAGGGAGATGAGTGGAAGGCCGCATTTCGGACCAACCGCGGGCTGTTTGAACCTCTAGTGATGTTCTTCGGACTCACCAACAGCCCCGCCATCTTCCAGACCATGATGAACAACATTTTCCGGGACCTGATCGTGGACAGAGTGGTCTGTGTGTATCTCGACGACATCCTCATCTATACCAAGATGCTAGAAGAGCATCGTCGGATCATGCGGATCGTCCTGGACCGTCTCCGCCAGCACCAGTTGTACCTCAAGCTGGAGAAGTGCGAGTTCGAGCAGACATGCATTGAGTATCTCGGACTTATCATCTCCCATGGCATGGTGGAGATGGACCCGGTGAAGGTGGCTGGTGTGATGCAGTAGCCGGAGCCCTGGAGCAAGAAGGAAGTACAAGCCTTCCTGGGGTTCACGAACTTCTACCGGCGCTTCATCCAGGACTTCTCCTACCACGTGCGTCCCCTCTTTGACCTCACCAGGAAGGATGTCCCTTGGACCTGGGGCAATGCAGAGCAGCAGGCCTTCAACACCCTCAAGTCTGCCGTCACGTCCAAGCCCGTTCTGCTCTTCCCGGATGACGACCGACCCTTCCACGTTGAGGCCGACAGTTCTGACTTTGCAACCGGTGCAGTCCTATCCCAGCAGTCTCCGGAGGATGGTAAGTGGCACCCCGTCGCCTTCTACTCCAAGAGCCTCAACGCCGTGGAACAAAATTACAAGATCCACGACAAGGAGATGCTCGCAATCATCTGGTCGCTGGAGGAGTGGCGCCACTTCCTCGAGGGGGCCCGCCACAAGTTTGAAGTCTGGACTGACCACAAGAACCTGGAACACTTCTGGATGGCCAAGAAGCTGAACCGTTGCCAGGCCCGGTGGTCTTTGTACCTCGCCAACTTCGACTTCACGCTGCACCACAAGCCAGGCCGGAGCATGGGGAAGCCTGACGCCCTCTCCAGGCACGTGGACCATGGCTCCGGTGCAGGAGATAACGATAACATCACCCTCCTCCGCCCGGAGCTGTTTGCCATTCGTGCCTTGGAAGGGGTAGCTGTACAGGGAGACGAGGTCAACATTCTCCGGGACATACGCCGGGGAAACCGGGAAGGTCTACAGGAAGACTCGGTTGCCAAGGCCGCGCTAGCACTACATTTGGGGCGCCCCTCCGGTACAAAGTCGGTACGCATGGACGAGTGGGGCCTGCAGGACGGCCTTCTCACCTTCCGCGGGTGGATATATGTGCCCAACAACCTGGAGCTCCGTTGGTGCATTGTTGAGCAGCACCACAACTCCCGTGTCATGGGGCACCCTGGTAGGTGGAAGACGCTGGAGCTGGTCTCGCGGAACTACTGGTGGCCCCAGATGTCCCGCTACATCGGCTCCTACACCAGCACCTGCGACCTCTGCCTCCGGACAAAACCACACCGGCACCCTCCAACAGGCCATCTGCAATCCCTCCCTACACCTGCGGCGCGCTGGAGTGTGGCCTCCGTCGACTTCATCGTGGAACTTCCAGATGCGCACGGATACGACGCAGTGATGGTTGTGGTCAACCTGTATGGAAAGCGAGCTCACTTCATTCCAACGCACATGACCTGCTCGGCAATGGGCGCAGCCAACCTGTACTGGAAGAACGTCTGGAAGCTCCACAGCCTCTCCGATGCCTACATCTCCGACCGGGGCCCCCAGTTCGTGGCAGACTTCACCCGGGAGCTCTATCGTCTCCTGCACGTCAAGCTCCACACTTCCACCGCCTACCACCCGCAGTCCAACGGCCAGACCGAACGTGTCAACCAGGAACTGGAACAGTACCTCCAGCTCTTCTGCAACGAGCGGCAGGACGACTGGGATGAACTCCTCCTGGAGGCCGAGTTCCAGTACAATAACCACGTCCACGCCTCCACGCAGCACTCCCCGTTCTTTCTGGACACCGGCAGGCACCCCCGGATAGGCTTCGAACCGCATGCACAACGATCGGAGAACAAGACGGTCAATGATTTTGTTGACCGTATGTGGAAGGCACAGGAGGAGGCGGAGGCGGCCCTGACCAAGGCCAAGAACGACATGGCCCGCTATTACGACCGAGGACACTTGCCGACCCCCCAGTACAAGCCTGGAGACCAAGTCTACCTGGACGCCTCCAACATCGTGACCACTAGGCCATCCCAAAAGCTCTCACACTGACAACTGGGGCCATATGTGGTTGAGCGCCAGGTAGGACCATTGGCCTACAGGCTCCGGCTGCCCACCAGCATGCGGCGCCTCCATCCGGTCTTCAACGTGGTCAAGCTTTCGCCCGCCCTGGACGACCCTATTCCAGGTCGACGTGCCTTGCCTCCGCCACCTCCGGTCATTGTCAACAACCGCCCAGAGTACGAAGTGGAGAAGATCCTCGACAGCCGTCTATTCCGGCACAAGCTGCAATACAAGGTCAAGTGGAAGGGCTACGGTATCGAAGACATCTCCTGGGAACCCGCCGAAAACGTCCACGTGCCCGCTCTGGTGAAGGACTTCCACCGTAGTCACCCTGAGGCTCCCCGCACAATCCGGGGCATCTACCCTGTCTCCCTGGTGGACTACGCGGTCCGCAACTTGTTCTACCCAGTGCGTCGAGACGCCACACTCTAAGAGGGGGGGTGATGTCAGGGGACTTCCTTTTCCAGCCATCCCAGAGATCTCCGGGACCCCCCGGACTTCCTTTTCCGGCCATTTCCTTTTCTGGCCATCCCGGAGATCTCTGGGATGCTCCCTTGCAGTCGTCGGACTTCTCCGAGATGTTGTACAGTCGTTCTCATGCTCCTGCCCCCGTACTGATGCGCCACGCCGTGGCAGAAGAATCCTTAGACTTGTTCTCTTCGGATTTCCCTCTACCAGGTGATTAGTTATTTCCCTGTAATATTGATGCGAAATTGTACTATTGAGCTGGCTTGGTCAGATGAGTCTGACTTAGTTCACTCAGGACAATTCACTAAGTTTGTAGGGCTTAGTTACACGCGCGCGCACTTTCAATGATTTTAAAAGTAGTAAATTTTATTTGATTTTTGAAGCTTTCTGAATTTAACTTAATTCAAATGAAAGCTCGGTTGGGCTCAATAATAAAATTGTATAAAATAAAACCCGAAGCTAATATGTTGCTCGTAGGCCTAAGTCGTCGCGCTCCCTGGGGACGCTGAGCCGTGGCAGTATTTGCTTGCCCGTTCCTCCCGAAATCCTCTCCTTTTTATATCTCTTGGTCTGCGCACGGACCACCCGTTACCCGCGTGATATTCCGGTATCGTTTCCCTTCGCGTTCCCGGGCTCCCGCCATGGCTAAACCACTTGCCGTGGTTGGAGTGCTTGGCATTTCTCCGGCCTCGGCTCTTCCCTCAATCCAGCTTCCCATCCCGCTTCCCTGGTTTACTCTCCTCGGGACTCGTTTCGGCAGGTCCTTCGCTCGTGGTCATGGTCGTGTTCGCAGTGGTGGTGAAGGAAGAGCGGATTGTGAGTATACAAGTCGGTTTTCGTGAAGAAGGCTCTGATCAGATCACATCAGTGATCGGTGATTTCCTTCGACACTGCCACCGGAAGTAAGCGTGCTGGCGCCAAAACTGAGCGTGCTGCCATCAATTTGTTGATAGCAACTACTCTCTGTCTTTTTGCTTGCGGCTCGGCTGGTTCTTTAGTGTGGGGAGGTGTTTAGACGAGTAAGTATACCCGTCTACAGTTTTCGACGTCCTAGAGCTTACAGTTTTCGGCTCTTTTTATTAGGCTTAGGTAATGTTTACTTCCTCTTATTTACTTCGTCCTGTCTCATAGTTTTGAGACAGACGTATCAATATGTACTGTTTCTAATACACTTCGGATTTCCCTCTGCCAGTTGTGTGACTTAACCGCAACCTCTGGAGGTCGCCCTTACAACTCCGGCTCCCTAGTACAAGCCTGGAGACCACATCTACCTAGATGCCTCCAACATCGCAACCACTTGACCATTGCAGAAGCTCTTGCACTGGCAACTAGGACCGTATGTGATCGAGCGGCAGGTTGGACCCTTGCATATTGCCTCCGACTGCCCATCAGAATGTGTCGACTGCATCTAGTCTTCAATGTGGTCAAGCTCTTGCCTGCCCCAGACAACCCCATCCCTGGCCAACGAGCTCCTCTCTGCTGCCTCCCATCCTTGCCAATGATAAGACTCTGGCTGAGCTCAGTGCACCAGCACTATTTTAGCAACTTATATTTTGCAGCTAGCAGAGATCGAACTCAGGCTACAGGACGCGACGCGCAGGATTACGGGATTTAGCAACCACATGACTTGGCAATCACCTGCCACTCACCTGACTCCAGCCTGGTCCCCTTCAAGTCCCCAATCAGTGATAACCGACGCCAGAGCCTTTAGCGATGCCTATCAAAACCCAGTGCTTCTCAAAGATCCGACGTCAGATCACTTTAGTAACGCTTAGCAACTTACATGAGACAGGCCCACGTGATGGTTTCAGATATTAGCGATGCTTACAGTTGATTCGGCGCTTAGCGACTTACACGAGACAGGTCCACATGAGGATTTCGAGCCTTAGTGACGGCCCCTGTGCACTTGGCCTCTTTCACTACTGGAATGATGAGTTAACGCTTGCCAACTTGACAGACACCGTTGCTTAGCGACTTTCACGTTCCATTGTACTTGTCTTCATTTTTCTTGATTAATTAATTAGCGACTTTTTAGTTTAATTACCGCAGCGACTTAGCGCCTATAAAGACTGTACATATTTTGTCTTAGCCATTATTGAATCATACACCCCACAGTTCAGATCTCATTTCAGCGCATTCTAAGTCCTCAGAGTTGCTAAGTGATACAGTCCTGCTGACTTCACCTCGCCAACTTTGTCTACCGACTTACGTCTTATGGTGCCATACAGGCACATCGTCGCCAACGTTTACGTTGCCAGAGTCTTTGCCAACTTCTAGCACCCTAGCGCCTTGCAGGCTTACGGCTTAGATTGCTAAGCAACCCATTACTTTCTCTGAGTTCAAATCACACTAAAAAGACTAGGCTTCTGGGACCCTGCCCAGGACTCTCTCAAACACTAGCGACTGCCCAACGCTACTCATTCATGAGGCGCTAAGTTTACCATCTACCAGAACAGTGCTAAGCGACTTTCAGGCGTCATCACCGACAACAGAACAGAGTACAAAGTGGAGAAAATCCTTGACAGCTGTATATTCTGGCGTAAATTATAGTACAAGGTCAAGTGGAAAGGCTACGGTATCAAAGTCAATTCTTGGGAACCCGCCAAAAATGTTCACGCACCCACCCTTGTCTGGGACTTTCACTGCAACCACTCCATGACACCTCAAGCTATTTGTGGCCTCTATTCCATCTCTCCAACTGACTGCACCATTTGCAAACTGTTCTACCTGGTACGTTGAAACGCCGCACCCTAGAGGGGGGGTGATGTCAGGGGACTTCTATTTTTGGAACTTCCTTTTTTGGAACTAAGACACTCCCACATCTTCCAAAAAGTACTGTACAGTCATTTCCATGCCTCTGCTACCCATGCTGATGCACCACACCATGGCAGAGGGATCCTTAGACTTGTTTTCTTTGGATTTCCCTCTGCCAGGTGATTAGCTATACTTCCTGTCATATTGTACTGTTTCTAATAAACTTTGGATTTCCCTCTGCAAGTTGTGTGACTTAGCTGCAACCTCTGGAGGTTGCCCTTACAGCTTGGTGATAGCCAGGGTGGTTGATGGTGGCATTTGTGATGGTTGTGGGAGCAAGATCACTGGTGAGGAATTGGTCCAAGACTGTGGGGCTAGTGGAGTTGTCCTTCAGGGCCTCCAGAGGTGGTTTTGAGGTCCGGAGTTGGATGCAGGGTTAGCAGGTTGTGACAGAAACCATGCACATCCAACTACATGTTAGAGCTGCCAACGGTGCTCCAGGAATGGCATATTGTTCCAAAATTTCATGTGTCGCTGTTGTGACCATATGTGGTGTCAGATAACATGTTTTTCCCAAGTAGGGCAATGCCAGGTCCCTATGACTTTGGTGCCAGGGACAACAATGAATGGTTCATCAAGAGTATCATTGGACACCAATGGAATATGCTTGAGTTTGAGGTGCGGTGGTCCTTGGAGGACACAATGTGGGAGCCCTATGTGCCACTGTAACAAGCTAGCAGCACTGGACCACTACTTAAAGCTCAACAGAGCTAAGTGCCCAAGTCAGTTGAGTAGGCGCCCAAGCACCTGATTGATCAGGAAATCAATTGTGGCTGTGCTGAGTTGGTCAGTGGGTGGCTGAGACTTGCATCTTTAATTTTTTTGACCATCATGGATAGTACACCCATGGAACATGTTGAGTAGCATAAGCAGCAGCAGCAGCAGCAGAGCCAACAGTTTGCCTACTCCCAGGTGTCGTCAAGCATACCAATGACAAAAGGGGGGGGCTCACAAAATCAGTACCAAAAGGCTCCTCAATGGGGCCAGTCAGTGCACAATGTGAGTTACCCATAACAACAGTATATGGTGGCAGGGTATCTGCCACAGTATCAGGCAGCAGCTGTTAAATACCACCCACAGGCCATGAGAGGTGGCTATCCAATGCAGCTGTCCCTAGAAGGTGGATTCCCACCTCAGCAAGTAGCAGGAACTAGAGGCCAACTCCAAATGGTACAGTATGAGGGCCAATTTGGCTCACAAAAGGCATCAAACTGAGGGCAAACTCCAAAGATGGTTCTTGAAACACCATTACATGCATGGAGGCAACTCTCAGAGATAGTGCATGGAATTATGGGGCCTCCTTCGCTTTCTTTTGCAGCCCCAATGGTGTACCTATCCATGGCACCACTAAGGATGATGCTCTATTACCCAACATGGATGGGAGCCTGGGGCACAATGCCTCAGCAACTAGCCATATCTGTGGTGCCAACTCCGGAGGCCAAGAATGCCCCCCCTCCACTGGCGGCACCAGCATGGGATGATGTTGCTGAGCAGCAAAAAACAAGTGAGTTGACAGTGGAGCCGTCAAAGAGGCTCGCATGCCTTTCACTGAGACAGTAGCTAAAGATGCCGCTATCAGATGACAATGAGGTGAGACAGAGCAAGTCATGCACATGAGAGCAATCAAGTCCATCCATAGCCAGGACACAATCCTGGCCAACTTATTGCAGCGTCTGGAGAACAATAGATATGATGTACCTGCCAACACATCATTTCTCTACAATGCAGAGGCAGTACTCCTCATCAATCAAATGATTGATGACTTAAAACACATGCATGCACAGCACACCATGGACCTTCTTGCCATTTCTGCCACGTGTAAGTGATGAGCTTCTCCACTGAGTTGGGATACTGATTCTAATAAGAGGGCGCATTGGCAAGGAGTGGCAGACGTGCCCTCCTGCTTGGCAGTGTCAAGCATCTCCATGTCTGGCCAGGAGTCTGGCCTGGGGTGAGACATTGTGCCCTATGACAATATTGTTGCTCCAGCCAGCCCTTGGCTGCTTGAGCACCTAGCTTCAGGTGCATCCAAGGTCACATCATTGCAATCTGATTCCATGGTATTGACCATGCACCCTGGGGAGCAGAAATCAGTCAGGAAAGGAGTTTTCCTCAAAGAGGCTAGGCTTATGGTGCCCCAGCATGATTGCCAGAGTAAGCAAAAGGACAACTAGTAGGTCCAAGTCATTACTTTTGCTGCAGACATGCCAAAAGGCACACTATGGAGTACTCTTCCATTTTTTTACCTGCAGTACTCATGAAGGGACCCCCACTAGTGCTGCCATGCGGAGTGTGAGCAATGGACCCACGTAATGATGATACTCTATAAGGGAGATTGCCCTTGCCTCCATCTAATGCCAGCTCCTACAATGAGCCCAAAGTGTCTTGCATGGAGTCACTCATGCCAGGTGAAATAGCAGTGCAGCAACATGCACACAAGCGGTGCAACCAGGGCTGGCAGGATAAGATGGACTGCTGGCAAAAGCACTAGGATCAAATTGGGACTGCATGCCTCAAGGAATTAAGCGGGAGAATTCCCAATGTCATTGGTGTCCTGATTTACAAGAACAAAACAGTTGAGCGTTAGAACTCATTCTTCAGAGCAGGCCTGGCACCCCACTTTTATTGGTCTAGAATGACCAATACTATCTTCATCAGAATGGATACCCATGCCGCTCTGGCCCATGAGGTTGCCAAACCAGGCAACATTGCTCAGGTCCTTCATACTAAAGTGTACAAGGTGGCCTCTAGGGGATTTCCTACTAACCCTTGGGAGCTGCAAAGGCTCCATACTCTGGTGAACAATCCATTCACTTTATTGCGGGAGCACCAGACTGGCTATCTCCTGTTCAATGAGTTTAAACAGGTGGTACTTAACTGCCACTCCACAGCCTAGGACAGAACCATGTCCCTACTACTGGATGATTCCCAGTATGCCACCATTACAGCACCATTTGCTAGTGCAGAAGAGCAGAAAGCTCTTCCACAACTTATTGTGCCTTTGCGTTTCTATTGCTACAAGGATACGAGTAGGATTGCCTTCATGGGCATGAATACCCCCAACTCAAAGCAACTTTTTGCTTTGGATTACCTGGGCTTGTATGCTTTACTGTACAGGTGTCCTGAAACGCCCAATGTATGGACTGGACTGGCAATTGACCATGCTATGCACATTCACTAGCATAGCCTCTTTGGCTTTGCCCTAGTGCAGGTGCTGTGCTCTAGCCAACCATCAAAGATGACGGTCCATTATCACCTGGCATACATATTTGTGCAGCCAGGACTTTACTGCAAAGCCATTGTGGAGTGTGAGGAGGTAACCAGGCAAACATTTGAGCCCTTCTTCTCTGAAGACACTGACATGGAGACACCTCAGGTCAACATCCTCAAAGAGTCTGCCTTGTTATTTACTACTGTGGACACATTATGCATCCTCATTCACAACCACATCCCAGTCAGCTGGGTGGACCATGCATACATGCATAGGTTCATGTATCTGACCCATATCTTCTTTGCCAACCACCGGCTACAGCTCAAGGCAGTGGCTGTGGACAATGCTCAACGCCTCCACCTCAACACAATGGAAACTCCCCCATCAATTGCAGAGTGAGATGGGTGGCACAATCTATGGACGTGCAATTATGCAGTTGAGGTAGTACCACTCAGTGGTCTGGAAGTAGCTCCAGGCAACTCATATGTCGACCACTTGTTGATGCTGTTGCTGCTCCAGGACTATGAGGATTCTCTATCTTGAGCAGGGCCCTCAAAGACTCAGCCCATGCCAGCTGCTGAGGACGAGCTCCTCAACTACAACATGGACAACAAGATGGCCAACCCCTTCCGGGCAGTAGAGAGCTTGCCAATTGCTCCTGTCTCCGACTTACTGACGGTGTGATCATTGTGATATGTAGACCACAGTGCAGTCTAATTGGGGGGTGTGTAGTGGAGTGGTGCCTCAAGCACCTCATTTTTGTTATTATTATTATTATTATTATTAATATTATTTACATACAAATACGTACATTACAGCTAATCTAATCAGCTTATTTTTTGTTTAGTACTTCATTGACAATAGACCAAGACTGGTCTGATTCAGTGGAGACTGAACTTTAAGCTAATTCAACCCATAACTTCTATTACATGAGTATATGGCAGCATTTGAGGCTGCACAGGAGTATATTTGGCTATGGACTCTCTTACAGGTGATTGGCCACAACCCCTGCAATGCAACAACTATTATGTGCAACAATAATGCAGCAATCAACTTGTCAGAGGATCTAATGTTACACTCACATGTTGCATGAAACACATTGACATCAAATATCACTTCTTACATGAATGTAGTGCATCAAAAGAACTCATCATATGCTATATCAACATGAGAGACAATGTAGTGGACCTATTTACTAAACCCCTACCTCTACCTGAATTCTCTTGTCTACAACAAATATTGAGACTGTCAAGTGTCCTTGCTCTTCCTGTCAGGGGACTCCTCATTTCTCCCTTCTTTCACTCCTTATTCCTTCATTCTTCCTCTATTTATTTCCTTATTTCTGCTGCTCCTCTTTTACTCTACTGCTTCTATTCTTTCAACACTATCTATTAGTACTATTCTCAGCTCTTGAGGTGCTCTGATTCTTTAGTTATCATTCAAACAAGTGTAGCCAACGCTTCCAGAGGCTTAGTCATCTCGAGGCTAGCCTCCAAATTACTAAGCAAGTCACATGAGACATGTGCATGACCTCTGGCAATGGCAATTTCCGAGTTTTTGATTATTTTCGGAGATTTTCCTTTTTTAGATTATAAATTTTATTGTGGCTTTTGTCATGCTATACAGTTACTTCCCATGCTTCTGGAGCCTTGGAAGCGTCACTCCTGGCATAGGGAATCCCTAGACTTGTTCTCTTTGGATTTCCCTCTGCCAGGTGAGTAGTTATGGTTGTATTACCTATATATACTTTGGATTTCCCTCTGCCAGCTGTGTGACTGAGCCATAGCCTCCAGAGGTTGCCCTTATACTTCCCCACTATGACACCTTGTGACTTTGGAATTATATAATACAAACCACTTGGTATCCATAAGTAATGTTTATATAATAAAAAATTAAGTTTTCTATCTTGAACAAGAGACCAAAAGCATAGTGTACTTACAGTTCAGCTTACATGCATGTCTTTCAATCCTAGAAAAAAAATCACATAAGATTCATTAGATTACACATGTTCAACAGGATAATGACAGGTAATGACTACAAGACATGTTGTAGGTGCATACAAAACATAAGCCAGTTATATTGTTGAGATTGAGCATAATGACACATCATGGAAGGTCCAAATGTGTCATGGGAGTGGTAATGGGCTTGTAAAAGTCATGGTACATCATAAAAGGTTTCATTTTGCATTGGCATGCTACAACAGATTACTTGGACATACCTTGTGGTCAAGAATGCATGTATAGGTCATCTAGAACAGAGCTGGACAAGGCCCATGAGTTAAAGGGCAGCAGGATAGACTAACATTATTGAGACAGCTATTCATTGTGGTGATGCAGGTGAGAATGCAATGTTCAACAACAAACATCAACACCACACATGATCATCTATGTGATGACTACATGTGATTGTGTTTTCCTTCTTTATGAGGATGATAATCCAAGTTTTTAACATGTGCAAAAACCTGCATCAAAAGTGCCTGATTACATACTTTATTCAAGGATTGTCATTTGTCCAGAATCCAAAAAAAATCTAAAAAAGGACTTAGATGGCTAACAGACCACAACATTGAAGCTGCAGGCACATAGAGGATGAAAAAAATCTCCATATATATCACCAGACTCCATGTGGTTTTCCACAAAAACCAACTTCTTGTTGATGCTGAGCCCCCTTGGCAATGTCCAAGCCTGTCCTTAGCAATCCTTGGCAATCCTTGGCAAACACATCCTACTTAATATGTAATTTGTCTTGCTTGTGTGATTGGTCAAATGAATAAGAGAAAGAATGAAAAGAAAATAATTAAAAAAGACTTTTGCATGCAGAAAGGCTTGGCACTTGGTATGCATTAGCCCCTTCCTCTTCTCTTTTAATGTAAGGTGTCCTTATTTACATGTTAATATGCCCAAATTGCATTCCTCATCTCCCTGTGCTCTGCACACCTGCATTTTGTGCTTATACATACATCTATGCTCAATTGTATGACTTTGGAAGATATATATTCTTATCATACAGGTTTTTTCTCCAGTATGATGGTATTCACACTTTGCTGTAATTTTGGAAGGCTTCATGTTCCACTGCACTCATGCAACCATTGTAGCATGCTCTGTAATCATATACCTCTGCATTGTTTGCTTTGCCTAGTGCATTACATGGTACCAGCAACCCATTGTTGGCATCATGTGATGTAAATAATAGATAAAATTCCTAAATAAATATTAGATTAAATTGTTAAATAAATAAAATGTTTATGTGTCCATTCCTCATCCGAGTACATGCCATGCTGGAATGGCAATGGCCCTTTCCCAAGTCTAAATTAGGCAATGTTATAGTGGGGGAGAGCAAGGTGAGCTGGGACTGTCCTAGCCATGATTCCGCGTGAGGAGACGTTATGTGCCACTTATGGTGAGGAGGAGTGTTAAACGCCAGTGATATCACCTGCTTGTATGGGCCATTGCAAGCACAGCGTAACCGAGATCTAACTAATCATAAATGGGAGATATAGTCCACTCTTACTAAACAATTTGTGTAACATGACATTTTTTGTGCAAAACATCACTACAAGGAGAATACTTACAAACC
>QLOM01000092.1:0-10999 GCA_003313785.1 Termitomyces sp. MG148
CTGTAGCCACAGGCTTAGGATATCCTCCTCTGTGAAAACTGTAGACGGGTATACTTACTCGTCTAAACACCTCCCCACACTAAGAACCAGCCAAGCCAACAAGCAAAGAGACAAAGAGCAGCTGCTATCAACAAATTGATGGCAGCACGCTCAGTTTTGGCACCAGCATGCTTACTTCCGGTGGCAGTGTCAAAGGAAATCACCGATCACTGATGTGATCTGATCAAAACCTTTGTCATGAAAACCAATTTGCATAACTCACAATCCGCTTCCTCCCTCAGCACAACTACAAACACGACCATGACCACAATGAAGGGCCTGCCAAAACGAGTCCCAAGGAGAATAAACCAGGAAAAGCAGGATGGGGAGCTGGGATGAGGGAAGAGCCGAGGCCAAAGAAGTGCCAAGCGCTCCAACCACGGCAAGTTGGTTTAGCCATGGCTGGAGCCTGGGAATGCAAGGAAACCAATACCGGAATATCACGCGGGTAGCGGATGGTCCGTGCACAAAGAGAAGGATATAAAAAGAGAGGTATTTCGAGGGGAGCGGGCAAGCAATTACTTGCCACGGCTCAGTGTCCCCAGGGAGCGCAACGACTTAGGCCTACGAGCAATAATATTAGCTTTGGGTTTTACTTTTAAACAATTTTGTTATTGAGCCCAAATAAGTTTCTTTTGAATTAAGTTGAATTCAGAGAACTTTTAAAAATCAAATAAAAATTACTACTTTAACAATCATTGAAAGTGTGCGCGCGTGTAACTAAGCCCTACAAAATCAGTGAATTGTCCTGAGTAAACTAAGTTAGACTAGTCTGACTAAGCCAGCTCAAAAGTACAATTTTGCATCAATGGACGCACAGTTACCTTTGCTTGTGCCACCAGGTGAGCATACTTTTCTCTGAGGGGGGTAATTCTCAGTTTGCTCTCATCCGGTGTGTGTAGTTGCACGGGCACACTTCCTTTGCTTCTTTGTGATGTCACAAAGAGTCCATCAAAGAATACCTCACATGGCGGCAAGATCTTGTTGTCATTAGCTTGATGATACAATTCTTCTCTTGGCGTCCAGCGTGGTCCATTCCATGCGTACATTGACGCCATGAGTTCATTCCACTCAGCAGGCATTTGTGGATCAAATGCCCACTCAAACATGGGATAAGGTACAGGTTGATCCCAGATCAACCTATTCATGCATGTGGAGGACGTCTTGTCCTCCCACTCATTGTTTGACACAAGGTCCTTGATCTTGATTTCCAACAATGTTGGCTGGCATTCCATGCTCGACGTGTGCTGAGGCCTCTTATCCTCAGACTTTCTACGCTTCTTCTTGGTGCCTTCCCCCCTCTTCAGAGTACGCTCGTACTCTAAAGCCTCACTCTCTAGCACCATCAGTGCTGGACTATCTGCTAGCAAGCTCACACAAGCTTGCTCTTTGTCCTCTCCATCTTCTACGGTGGGTGCTTTTCTGCCACTGTCTAGTCAGTTCCGTCTGACTAGCAACTTCTTCTCTGTGGCGCGATGTCAATGGAGTTGTCCATTGCTGTTATCCATGGTCACTCGTACGGCGGGGATGGCGTTGCCATCCACTACAATCTCATTCTTCTTGAAATCAAGAAAAACATTATGCTTCCACATATAGAGCATATCTACAATCATATTGTAGCAATTGAAGTTCGCTACGTCCAAGTATTCCTTGGACCTTGATCTTGCACAGGCAATTGTTGCCTGTGTACCAAACTAGACTGCAGCTCGGCTGTCCACAGTGCCTAGCTGAAGGACTAATGGTTCCTTCAGCTTACTCACATATACGTCATGCACCTGACAGAACTAAGGCGTCACCCCAGTTGTGGTGCTTCCCAAGTCCCACAAGGTCCATGCCTTGTGGCTGTTGACTTCCACATACGACGCAAGGCACTCTTTGTCCTTGCGCTTCAGCGCTGGCCTTGCCAGCTTCTCTGGTGCCTTGCAAAGGTGCACCTTATACACCTTCACATTGGCTGCCCCAATCAGTCAATTGAGTGTGCTTGCTGAGTAGTCCTTCAGAGCTCCCATGAACTCTGAGTCCGACTCCCGAGTGTAGTAGTTGTTGTCATAGACATCGACCTTGATGTACTCATTGTCTGACAATTCTTCCGTCTCAGAGGCATTCCTAGCCTCTGGTGTATTGTTGTTGAAGTTCTCCACCTCATCATCCTCAACGTCAGGTTTGTTACCTGAGTCTACTCCTTCCTCATCAGGGATAGCCATGTGTGCAGCACGTACATATGCACGTGGCTTGGCCATCAGCCTTCCACCACCACCTGGGCATTTGTTAGCATAATGTCCTGGGCATCCACACTTAAAGCATGTTTTGCTGCAAAGAGGTGATTGTCAGGGGACTTCCTTTTCCGGCCATCCCGGAGATCTCCGGGACCCCCTGGACTTCCTTTTCCGGCCATTTCCTTTTCTGGCCATCCTGGAGGTCTCCGGGATGCTCCCTTGCAGTCGTCAACTTCTCCGAGATGTTGTATAGTCATTCTCATGCCCTCGCCCCCATACTGATGCGCCACGCCATGGCAGAGGAATCCTTAGACTTGTTCTCTTCGGATTTCCCTCTGCCAGGTGATTAGTTACTTCCCTGTAATATGTACTGTCTCTAATACACTTCGGATTTCCCTCTGCCAGTTGTGTGACTTAGCCGCAACCTCCAGAGGTCGCCTTTACAGCAGAACAAGTCTCCTAATCTTGGTCTGGTAGCCCTCTATAGCCACCAAACACCTCTTGGCTCCTATTCGTTGCTCCCCCACTGGTTTTAAGCACTGCCTTGTCTATGTCTCAGCCCGCCGCTCCAGAAGTGCTCCTGGACGCTGCCGCCTCCGGCAAGGAAGCCTAGACCTGCCTGCTCCACCTAGAAACGCAGGTGCAACTCACTCAAGCCTCCCTTACCCAGCACTCCGCCGAACTCACCCACCTCTGACAAACCACCGACACCATCTCCGACTCTCTCCGTACCCTCCTTGAATGCCTTGCCCCGGCGGCACCTAACCCCCCGCTGCCTACTCCGCTGGTGCAGCGCCCACGTGCTGTGCAATCCCCCATCCCGGCACAGGAGCACTCCAACATCCCGCGCCCGGCGACCCCTGACGTCTACAACGGCGACCGCACGTCCGGGGAACGCTTCCTCCAGTTGTGCGCCACCTATCTCTAGCTCTGTGGCGACAATTTCGTATCTGACGAGCTGAAAATTGCGTGGGTCTTGTCCTACATGAAGTTGGGACAAGCGGCCACCTACGCGCTGAGGGTTTTTTGACGCCCCGGAGGCGTCGCGAGCTTTATGGACTAGGCCGAGTTCGAACAAGAGTTCTGGGACGAGTTCTTTCCTCGGAACCCCACCAAAAGCGCCGCACTGATCCTGAGGGATAGGGAGCAGTATGGCCAAGGGAGACGCTCGCTGGACGAGTACATCGACTCGTTCCGTGCATTGGTCGAGCAGGCCGAGTACCCTGATGGCCTGCAACTCTGCCTTACCTTTTGGGAAGGGCTCCATCCGACCCTGATGGAGCGCATCGACAACCTTGCGGAGGGTCGACCGGCTGACGACCAGGTCCTGGCATGGTACCGGGTGGCCCAGGAGCAATGGCAGCTCATGGAGCTCAAGCGCGACCTCCACAAGCCTGCGCATCCTGCGCCTCCGACGCGACCCCCCACAATGCTCCCCTGCAGGCTCCCAATCCTGGCACTGCCCATGGCAACGGTCGCGCCCCCGACAATTCCAGCACTACCTCCAGGCGCGCCAATGGATGTGGATGCCTCCCGACAGCGTGCCCCGCTCCCCCTCTCATGCCGACGCTGTGGCACGCAGGGCCATTTCGCGCGTCACTGCCCCAGGGGTCTGGAAGTGCTCTACCTCTCCCCAGAGGAGCAAGAGGAGCTACTCCTGCAGCTCCTGGCGGCCCGGGACACTGCTGGAGTGTCCTCTCCAGATACTCACATCCCAGAGGAGACATCAAAAGATGCCCATGTTCCGGAAGGCCAGGAGGAGCAGAGTGAGGGTTTTCAGGGGCGCGGCGGGTGACCAGTACACCCCCGCCGCTTAGTGCTAACAGGTTTGCATGTTTGTCGGTAGAAGAAATCAATACAGTCTCCGCCAATAGCTCTCCAACTGTAAGCACTACCCCTGTCGTACCCAACAAACCCCCTCAGCCCTCTCCAACACCTGCCCGAACGCGCCTCCCCACCTGGGAGCGCCGCCTCCCCCGCCGCCACGTAATTGCCTCCACTCCGTCGCCCAACTCACTTCAGATGAACGTGGAAATCGAGACCACCGACACGCAGCAGACCCGGAGCGTGTCAGCCCTTCTAGACTCCGGAGCCACCAGGCTCTTTGTGGACACCAGCTACGTAGAACGGCATCAGCTCACCACTCGACTCCTGCTTGCCCCGATCCTGGTATACAACGTTGACGGTACCCGCAACAAAGCGGGGTCCATCAAGTCTGTGGTGGACCTTGTTCTTTGCTATTGGTCCCATGCAGAGCGCACTACCTTTGCCGTCACGAGCATCGGTAAACAGGACATGATCCTGGGATTCCCGTGGCTCCGGGAGCACAACCTGGAAATTGACTGGGCTACTGGGGAGGTGAGCATGAGCCGGTGCCCCTGGCGCTGCGCGACCTGCGCAGAAGAAGTGAAGAAGGAGCGGCGCACCGCTATGCGGGAACGCGCAGCTATCAGGGCATGCTGCGTAGGTCACCTCCCCTTTGCTGATCTCGACCTGCTGGATCCCCCGCCTCTGGCGTTTCCTCATAGGGAGGCCCTCTACGAGGACAACAGACACAGCAGGGGAAACCCTAGTCAGGAGGAGGGACGTGAAGGAGAGTTCCTACCCACGCAGGACCCGGAGCTTCCAGACGAAGCCATCAAGATAGGAGACCGCATCTATGCCACCACGCTACGACCCCCGCCAGTGGCGGAGGAGATCCGGGCCAGCCAAACCACTTCTCAACAACTGGCCCAGGCCTTTGCAGCCAACGCCCAGCCCCAAACGTTCCGGGATGCGGTCCCCAACCATTTGCATGACTTTGAGGATGTTTTCTCTAAGGCCTCGTTCAACTCCCTCCCGGAGCGCAAGCAGTGGGATCACGCCATTGAGCTCCTGCCGGACTCAAGGCCGGCCAACTGCAAGGTTTACCCGCTCACACCCAAGGAGCAGGATGAGCTTAACGCATTCCTCTGGGAGAATCTGGAGTCAGGACGAATCTGCCCCTCAAAGTCTCCGATGGCCTCTTCGGTGTTTTTCATCAAGAAGAAGGATGGCTCCCTCCAGTTGGTCCAAGACTATCGGGTACTCAACGCGATGACTGTCAAGAACCGCTACCCACTCCCTCTCATCTCGGAACTGATCAACAACCTCCAGGGTGCGCGTTACTTCACAAAGTTGGACGTCCGGTGGGGCTACAACAACGTGCGCATCCAGGAGGGAGATGAGTGGAAGGCCGCATTTCGGACCAACCACGGGCTGTTCGAACCTCTAGTAATGTTCTTCAGACTCACCAACAGCCCCGCCACCTTCCAGACCATGATAAACGACATTTTCCGGGACCTGATCGCGGATGGAGTGGTCTGTGTGTATCTTGACGACATCCTCATCTATACCAAGACGCTAGAAGAGCATTGTTGGATCACACGGATCGTCCTGGACTGTCTCCGCCAGCACCAGTTGTACCTCAAGCCGGAGAAGTGCAAGTTCGAGCAGACATGCGTTGAGTATCTTGGACTTATCATCTCCCATGGCATGGCAGAGATGGACTCGGTGAAGGTGGCTGGCGTGATGCAGTGGCCGGAGCTCCAGAGCAAGAAGGAAGTACAAGCCTTCCTGGGGTTCATGAACTTCTACCAGCGCTTCATCCAGGACTTCTCCTACCACGCGCATCCCCTCTTTGACCTCACCGGGAAAGATGTCCCTTGGACCTGGGGCAATGCGGAGCAGCAGGCCTTCAATGCCCTCAAGTCTGCCATCACGTCCAAGCCCGTTCTGCTCTTCCTGGATGATGACCGACCCTTCCGCGTCGAGGCCGACAGTTCCAACTTTGCAACCGGTGCAGTCCTATCCCAGCAGTCTCCAGAGGATGGTAAGTGGCACTCCGTCGCCTTCTACTCCAAGAGCCTCAACGCCGTGGAACAAAATTATGAGATCCACGACAAGGAGATGCTTGCAATCATCCGGTCGCTGGAGGAGTGGCGCCACTTCCTTGAGGGGGCCCGCCACAAGTTTGAAGTCTGGACTGACCACAAGAACCTGGAACACTTCTGGACAGCCAAGAAGCTGAACCGTTGCCAGGCCCGGTGGTCTTTGTACCTTGCCAACTTTGACTTCACGCTGCACCACAAGCCAGGCCAGAGCATGGGGAAGCCCGATGCCCTCTCCAGGCGTGCGGACCACGGCTCCAGTGCCAGAGATAACGATAACATCACCCTCCTTCGCCCAGAGCTGTTTGCCATTTGTGCCTTGGAAGGGGTAGCTGTATGGGGAGACAAGGTCAACATTCTCTGGGACATACGTTGGGGAAATCAGAAAGGTCTACAGGAAGACTCAGTTGCCAAGGCCACGCTAGCGCTACATCTGGGGCGCCCCTCTGGTACAAAGTTGGTACGCATGGACAAGTGGGGCCTGCAGGACGGCCTCTTCACCTTCCATGGGCGGATATATGTGCCCAACAACCCAGAGCTCTGTCGGCGCATTGTTGAGCAGCACCACGACTCCCGTGTTGCGGGGCACCCTGGTAGGTGGAAGACGCTGGAGCTGGTCTCGCGGAACTACTGGTGGCCCCAGATGTCCCGCTACATCGGCTCCTACACCAGCACCTGCGACTTCTGCCTCCGGACAAAACCACACCGGCGCCCCCCGATAGGCCATCTGCAATCCCTCCCTACACCTGCGGCGCGCTGGAGTGTGGCCTCCATCGATTTCATCATGGAACTTTCAGACGCGCACGGATACGACGCAGTGATGGTTGTGGTCGACCTGTATAGAAAGCGAGCTCACTTCATTCCAACGCACACAACCTGCTCGGCAATGGGCGCAGCCAATCTGTACCGGAAGAACGTCTGGAAGCTCCACGGCCTCTCCGATGCCTACATCTCCAACCGGGGCCCCCAGTTCATGGCAGACTTCACCTGGGAGCTCTATCGTCTCCTGCACGTCAAGCTCCACACTTCCACCGCCTACCACCCGCAGTCTGACGGCCAGACCGAACGCGTCAACCAGGAACTAGAACAGTACTTCCGGCTCTTCTGCAATGAGCGGCAGAACGACTGGGACGAACTCCTCCTGGAGGCCGAGTTCCAGTACAATAACCGCGTCCACGCCTCCACGCAGCACTCCCCGTTCTTTCTGGACACCGGCAGGCACCCCTGGATGGGCTTTGAACCGCATGCACGACGATCGGAGAATGAGACAGTCAATGAGTTTGTTGACCGTATGCGGAAGGCACAGGAGGAGGCGGAGGCGGCCCTGACCAAGGCCAAGGACGACATGGCCCGCTATTACGACCGAGGATGCTTGCCGACCCCCCAGTACAAGCCTGGAGACCGAGTCTACCTGGATGCCTCCAACATCGCAACCACTAGGCCATCCCAAAAGCTCTCACACCGACAACTGGGGCCATATGTGGTTGAGCGCCAGGTAGGACCGTTGGCCTACAGGCTCCGGCTGCCCACCAGCATGCGGCGCCTCCATCCGGTCTTCAACATGGTCAAGCTTTTGCCCGCCCCGGACAATCCTATTCCAGGTCGACGTGCTTTGCCTCCGCCACCTCCGGTCATTGTCAACAACCGCCCAGAGTACGAAGTGGAGAAGATCCTTGACAGCCGTCTATTCCGGCACAAGCTGCAATACAAGGTCAAGTGGAAGGGCTACGGTATCGAAGACATCTCCTGGGAACCTGCCGAAAACGTCCACGCGCCCGCTCTGGTGAAGGACTTCCACCGTAGTCACTCTGAGGCTCCCCGCACAATCCGGGGCATTTACCCCGTCTCCCCGGTAGACCGCGCAGTCCGCAATTTGTTCTACCCGGTGCGTTGAGACACCGCACTCTAAGGGGGGGGTGATGTCAGGGGACTTCCTTTTCCGGCCATCCCGGAGATCTCCAGGGGACCTCCTTTTCCGGCCATCCCGGAGATCTCCAGGACCCTAGTTACTTCCCTGTAATATGTACTGTCTCTAATACACTTCGGATTTCCCTCTGCCAGTTGTGTGACTTAGCCGCAACCTCCGGAGGCCGCCCTTACAGTGACCTGCTTCACACAATCGCCATCATAGTGTGGCCTTTGCTGGGGGTCCTGCACCAGTTGGTCCCATCTATCTGACGGGCAGTCACTCTGGAAGCGTCTGCTCCTGGCCTGGTGCTGACCTGACCATGAACCAAGGGTTTGTATTTCCGATCATCTCTTTTCAACGTGCCCAGAAGGTGCCTACCTTCTGAGGTTCTGGTCTTTTCATTGGGTGCATCTTTGAGCGGTGCAGCTCAAAGTGTTTTATTATCTTATGGCCTTGCTTGTAGCGCAATGCGTGTGCTACAAATTCCTCCACTGTATTGACTTCAGGTGAGAGCCCATTGTTGCAGATGAGAGATTCTCTCATTGCATTGGGTATACCATGCAGAAATGTCTCTATCATTACCCAGTTGTCTGGGTAAATCGGCATGTTCTGCGCGTGGTCTATCAAGGTATCATAGAAATCTTGAACTCCAAGCTTTTCGGTATAGGAGGTCACAATAAACACCTCCCTTGCATCCTGCATAGTGGATGCACTCACAAAACGATTGTATAGTTCAAGGATCACATCCTTGAACATCCATTGCTGTCTTGCACAATTATAGTGCAAGATATGATGTTAGAACCAGTTCTTGGCTTGTTCTTCCAAGAACTTGGGGAGAACAAAGACTCGTTCTCAATCCAGGCAATCACCACCATACTGACAAGCTGCCAGATGGTTGCACACATCCATTGTCCAGTTTTCCAAGTTTCTGAACTTGGATTCACTCCGATACAGGTGAATATGTTTTGATTCCGCTTTCCACAGTTTTATTCCCTCTGGTAGGCATAACGCTACACTTACAGCATTGTTGATAATGCTACTGAGGCGCTGGTGCATATTTTTATTATACACCTTTGTTGCCTCAGTCAGTCCAGGTGTTTTATTCCTGCCTTCAGCAGGAAGTACCATGGAGAACGCTCGTACAAGTCGCTGACCTGTATACTGTCTCCCTGTATCATTCCAATGAGGTGGCGCATCTCGTCCACCTCAGTCCACTGATCCATGTCAATCAGGAATCCAACTCGATGGTGCAGTGGGAGGGTTACCACTCCCACTGTTTGATTGGCCTATCCTTTGGACATATTGCCTTCGCATCTCATTGATGAGCATTATCCCATCAAACACAATACCCTGATCATCAATCCAGGAGTGTCCCTGGCGATTCAGGTCTTCGTTGCGCATCCACTGATACGCTACCCTCTCAGCAAACTTCTCTGCCAGTGGCACTCTGCTATTCAGTGGAGGTTTTTCCACTGACTCACGCTTGACTTGCCAAGAAGTTACTTCCTCCGCTTCCACATCGTGACTTTCTACCACTGGAATGGTAGATACTGATTTGACTGTAGATAGAGGTCATCCTTGGTGACCTCTGAAAATCTGTTGGCGCTAAGCTGCAGCAAATCTTGCTGCAAACTGTTCTTCCGTCTCCCCTTGTTGCTGGGGAGCGTATATATTGCTTATTGTTTCCTCCAGATGCAGAGAAAGCATGGGCTGCACCTTGACTGGAATATTGAGCACCAGGTTTGCGCCGTTTGGCGTCGAGGCCGCTGAGCCTTGATTCACTTTCTGGTAAATGTAGGCGTGTGCCTTGAGCTCCAAGATTTGAATATATATTTGATTGTATCTACCAGAGGTACATGTTCACCTCAGGCTTGTATTAATTGTATGTGCTTAAGTACATACAGTCCTAACCTTGCTTGCATTGTATCCTTTGTGATGGAAGGATACCAGTTCCAGAGCATCATGCACTGCACCTGCAAGGTGGACTCAATGTGTCCACCTTCCTCATTGTTGGAAGTTTTGTCTTCCTAATGCACTACAGAAGTTTTTTGCTCAGGGACAGTAGTTCTCTAAGGTGCGACATCTCCTAGCTGTTACTGTGTCAGCGGAGTAGATTCAGTTGGGACTCTCCAACTGCCTGTCTCCAATTGTTGCGTCTTCTCCAGGAAGTACAACAAAGGTCTGCGACCTTCAGGAGGTCCTTGTACATTACTCCGGGCCTGAGGCAATCTCCCCAGCCTTCTGGGCTGCATATAGGAAGCATTGTCTTTCCCGGTGTTTTGTTCTGTGGTTTCCCAGACTACTCCTGACTTTGCTGCACTGCTGGGCACAGCTGTGGGTCACGCTTTGCTCCACAGAGCTCTTCCTAGCATTTCCTGAGGCTGCTGGAGGGGCTCCTTCATTGTAGCCTCAGTGGACTCTAACCTGGGATGAACTAGGTCTTCCAATACGACTATTGAGTACGCTAGTGACTGGTCGATGGCCTCACCATTGCGCATCAGCTCCATTGGTTGATTGGTATCATTCATCCAATCAATGTTATATATAAAAAGTGGTTTTGGGTGCGTGCGTCAAGGAATTGATGCACTGTTTGCTCTTGTTTGCAAGGTTCTCTAGACTGACAGTCTAGAATCACAATTAATTGCTTGTAGTACTTTGAATTGAACCTGAAAGGTTCAAAAAAGTGAAATGTTGTCAAGAATAAATGCAAAGCCTTACAGTCACACAGCAGAACCAGATTGGTGTGCAATTCTAGTACTACATAATACATATTTAATTATTTAATTTTAGTTTTAATTAATAATATAATTATTATTTAATATAATAATTATAATATGTATTCAAGTAAGCCATAGAGCTTTGCTCTATGGCTAAAAGTCCATTACAATATTCTATCCCACAGGCTGTCTATATATACTACATTGGTG
>QLOM01000093.1:0-40122 GCA_003313785.1 Termitomyces sp. MG148
GAAGAGCATCGTCGGATCACGCGGGTCGTCCTGGACCGTCTCCGCCAGCACCAGTTGTACCTCAAGTCGGAGAAGTGCGAGTTCGAGCAGACGCGCATCGAGTATCTCGGACTTATCATCTCCCATGGCATGGCGGAGATGGACCCGGTGAAGGTGGCTGGCGTGATGCAGTGGCCGGAGCCCCGGAGCAAGAAGGAAGTACAAGCCTTCCTGGAGTTCACAAACTTCTACCGGCGTTTCATCCAGGACTTCTCCTACCACGCGCGTCCCCTCTTTGACCTCACCGGGAAGGATGTCCCTTGGACCTGGGGCGATGCGGAGCAGCAGGCCTTCAACGCCCTCAAGTCTGCCGTCACGTCCAAGCCCGTTCTGCTCTTCCCGGATGACGACCGACCCTTCCGCGTTGAGGCCGACAGTTCTGACTTTGCAACCGGTGCAGTCCTATCCCAGCAGTCTCCGGAGGATGGTAAGTGGCACCCCGTTGCCTTCTACTCCAAGAGCCTCAACGCCGTGGAACAAAATTACGAGATCCACGACAAGGAGATGCTCGCAATCATCCGGTCGCTGGAGGAGTGGCGCCACTTCCTTGAGGGGGCCCGCCACAAGTTTGAAGTCTGGACTGACCACAAGAACCTGGAGCACTTCCGGACGGCCAAGAAGCTGAACCGTCGCCAGGCCCAGTGGTCTTTGTACCTTGCCAACTTAGCGCCAGGTAGGACCGTTGGCCTACAGGCTCCGGCTGCCCACCAGCATGCGGCGCCTCCATCCGGTCTTCAATGTGGTCAAGCTTTTGCCTGCCCCGGACGACCCTATTCCAGGTCGACGTGCTTTGCCTCTGCCACCTCTGGTCATTGTCAACAACCGCCTGGAGTATGAAGTGGAGAAGATCCTTGACAGCCGTCTATTCCGGCACAAGCTGCAATACAAGGTCAAGTGGAAGGGCTACGGTATCGAAGACATCTCCTGGGAACCCGCCGAAAACGTCCACGCGCCCGCTCTGGTGAAGGACTTCCACCGTAGTCACCCCGAGGCCCCCCGCACAATCCGAGGCATCTACTCCGTCTCCCCGGTAGACCGCGCGGTCCGCAACTTGTTCTACCTGGTGCGTCGAGACGCCACACTCTAAGGGGGGGGTGATGTCAGGGGACTTCCTTTTCCGGCCATCCCGGAGATCTCCGGGACCCTCCGGACTTCCTTTTCCGGCCATTTCCTTTTCGGGCCATCCCGGAGGTCTCCGGGACGCTCCCTTGCAGTTGTCGGACTTCTCCGAGATGTTGTACAGTCGTTCTCATGCCCCCGCCCCCGCACTGATGCGCCACGCCGTGGCAGAGGAATCCTTAGACTTGTTCTCTTCGGATTTCCCTCTGCCAGGTGATTAGTTACTTCCCTGTAATATGTACTGTCTCTAATACACTTCGGATTTCCCTCTGCCAGTTGTGTGACTTAGCCGCAACCTCCGGAGGTCGCCCTTACAGCCGCTCTGGAGAAGGTGGCGGTCCCAAGCAGCGGACCAGGAGGCAATCACTCGATGGGCTGACCGCCTCTAGGGGATGGATGCCACTTCTGTGGAGAAATCAGGCATACCATGGTAAGGGAGAGATGCAATGTCCTAGAAGATTACATCCTGTGGGGGCAGTGCCAACAAAACGTGGAAGGAAAGGTGGTCCTGCCATCGGGGGGATTTATTCCAGATGACCCCAGCAAACCGCTTTACAAGGATAGAGTAGACAAATACTACCACCGCAACCCGGG
This sequence comes from Termitomyces sp. MG148, assembly GCA_003313785.1. NCBI lineage: Eukaryota > Fungi > Basidiomycota > Agaricomycetes > Agaricales > Lyophyllaceae > Termitomyces > Termitomyces sp. MG148. The sequence goes on from QLOM01000093.1 coordinate 1,753, forward strand.
CAATATAGCCACTACGCTCTTGGCAAACGCAAATCCAGACCTGGTACAAGCCAACATCCAGCAATTGGTGTTCAAAGTCTCTTCGGCAGCTCCACAAGCCTGGACACCCTTAGCAACCTTTGCAAACGCTACTACAGACATAAGCCAACAGATTGCAATGCTACAAGAACAGTTGGAAATCTTGGAGCTGCGGGAGGCAGGGAAACGCGGCCATCAGGTCATGGACAGAGTCCAGGTTCCTAAAGCCAAGCACCCCCTAGCTGATTACCGGCCAATCACCACTGCCGAGACAGCGCTAACAGTGCCAACGGTACAGGTTAGCCAATCGGCAAACAAACCTACTGTCATGGAAGTACGGGACCCTGAGGCACCACTTCACTCCTTCTCAGGCGTGCCAAGGCAATATGCCCCACCAGCAGATAAAGTCATGGGGAAACCAGACAAGCATAATGATGGAGCTTACCAAACCGAAGTACCTATCCAGTTGGTGGAACATACCAAAGCAGTGTTAAATTGGTTGATGGAAGCACATGCCACAATGACAGTCGGCAAAGTCCTCAGCATTGCACCGGATGTGCATAATCTGGCCCGAGCTGTGGTAACCCCTCAGCGCATCTTTGCCACCAATACCGCGCAGATCAAGGAAATAACCGAGGATGGGGAGACCTCTCTCCCCTCAATTGAAGTGGTTGATAGTAGTGGAAAGTCGGTGCAGTTCCTCCCAAACACCGGAGAAACTGCAGCCATCAACTATGCATCTCAGATGTCATTGGATCTGGTGCTGAACTATCTCAAGTTACTACCATTGGGAGCCATTCCCAGAAAGTTTTGTGTGGCCAGGGACACCAATTCCTTGAGGTCTATAACCGTGCTCATTGGACAAAAAGCGGAAGTGGAATATATAGTTGACAGCAGGTCACAAATAATTTTGATGTCAAAAGATGTGGCTAATTGCATCAGAATTTTGTACGATCCCTCAATTGTGTTGCACATGCAAAGTGCAAATGGGGCAATCAACGCATCCCTAGGCTTGACAACCAACGTTCCATGCATATTTGACGATATAATTCTATTCTTACAGATACATGTCATACAACAACTGGTTTACAATGTCTTGCTTAGAAAACCCTTCAATGTGTTAACCAAGAGCATGGTAAAAACTCATAGCGCCGATGACACGTCAATCACAATTACCGACCCCAACTCCAGTGCTATACATACAATACCAACCTACCCATGTGGTAGTCCGCCAAACAAAAAACACACACCAAAATATGCGACAACAGAAACTGAAGAACATGAGTGTTTTTGGACAACATTGAGGAAGTGGTTGGTGATGATCATGGAGATGTAGCTCTGACGCTTGAATACAACCACAAGGACAATACCACACAAATTATATCATACACTTTAATTGATGAGACCATTCCAGAAACAATCTCTACAAACAGTTTATCTTCTGATCCCAAGCCTGTACCTACAAAAAAACCTATAAAAACTAGCTCCCAAGGAGCCTATGAAGCCACATTGGCTTACCTTTATATCACCATGTCCAAACTATTCAAACACATTGCTCCTGACAGATCAATACTGTTCACTGATGAGTATCTTTTAGGACATGCTAAAACCATGGTACTACCACACCCCTGGACAACAAACTCCCACAATGCAAAAGGACATCTTTGAACACTGGCAGACGGAGAACCGCAACCGCATGGGCATTACACAGAGATGGTAAAACAAAAGGGTGTACAAACCAAGAAAAAGTACAAACCCATGGCATTAAAAGTGAAACCGGTACTGAGACACATGGCTGAGGATTACCAAATTGAGTGCAATATCATCGGGGACCCCCTAGCCTCAATGCTGGACTTGGACCCAAACCCACCGGTTGTCTAATAGTGGAACCACTGGCACAGTTCAAAAAGGACCACAATACAGGCTTCCTGTCAAAAGACAAGCTAAGAGTACTTACCGATCTCATGGCCAAACAGAATCAGGCGTTTGCATGGGAAGATACCAAACAAGGAAGCTTTAACCCTGCAATGTCTCTACTGATAGTCATCCCCACCATACCGCACATACCGTGGAACGAGAAGAATATTCCAATTCCGCCAGGACTAGAAGGGGAAATCATGGAACTCATCTGGACAAAAATCAACGCTGGGGTATACAAACCATCAAACTCTTCCTATCAATCACGTTGGTTCTGCATCCTCAAGAAGAATGGCAAACTGCAGATTGTGCACAGCTTAGAACTCCTTAACTGAGTAACTATACGACATTCAGGGGTTCCTCCCTATCCAGACCACGTAGCCAAATCATTCATGGGAAGGATATGTGGCGCTACCCTAGATCTCTATGTTGGGTATGACAAGTGCCTGATATCTCCGATTTCATGGAACTTAACGACTTTCCAAACTCCTTTTGGTGCACTATGGTTGGTTACACTACCGATGGGATGGACGAACTTGGTACCCATCTTCCATGACAATGTGGTATTTATTCTGCAACCAGAAATCCCCTTGTTTGTCTTGGTATTTATTGACAACGTTGGAGTAAACGGCCCCAAGGACTGGAAATTGATCAACGGGGAGCCCAAGACCCACCCCCAAAACCCAAATGTATGGCTAGCGTTATGGGAATTTTTCAAGGTACTGAACTGGATTTTACAATGGATGAAATACTGCGGTGGAACATTCTCAGGTCACAACTTGGTATTATGCATGGAACAAATCAAGATCTTGGGGCACGTATGTATCCCTCAAGGGCAAATTCCAGAAGAAAGTCGACTTGGCCTACTGAAATGCTGGGGCCCTTGCAGCAACATTTTGCATCTCCATGCCTTCTTAGGATCTATAGGTGTATTGCAGATATTTGTTAAGAACTTTGCACACCGAGCTCATCATATAGTGAAGTTGACATGCAAGGACACCCCGTTTGAATTTGGGGAACTACAAGTGGCAGCTCAGAAGGATCTAGTCGTGGCCCTCAAAACCGCCAACCCACTGGCCTCTTTAGAGCGTTACAGAACATGCAGATGTACCTGATCAAGGTGCATAACCTTATCATTGAAGTCAATGCATGGTATATCAAAGGCATGTTGTCACACCCAGACATACAACCGTTGGCAAGCATGAATCAGTGGATAGTGGCTATCCTCTTGTTCCACTTTGAACTGGTACATGTAAAAAGTGAGTTCCACAGTCCCAATGGGTTATCCCAAAGGCCTAGGCAGACAGGCAACCCCAAGCTGGATGAAGGCAATAATGAGGTTTTTGACGACTGGATAGATCAAATGCACGGATTCCTTCATATTATTCAACCACCAGCTTGCGTACTAAGGGAATCAGCGCTAACAGGGCACCTGCTGCTGCTACTAGCTGAATATGAACCAACAGTATGAGGGTGGAGTTGAGTGGTAGCGCTATACAGCCTTACTGACAATGGGGAGACAACTAGCGCCAAGACAGAAGTTTACATAGCAGAAGAACTGAGGGAACTATGGGACAATGGCATGGACCTAGCATACGACACAGTTCCCCAAAGCATGAAGGCGCAAGCGGAGGACCAACAGATTGAGGCAGTTAAGACATGGATAAAAAACCTGGTCCGACTCAACGGTATGATGGACAAGGACTACCAACATTTTATCAGGTATGCAACAAACTTCTTCAATAGCAGCGGCAAGCTTTGGTGACAGGATTACTCTGGAGCGCACAAGCTAGTAATTGATCCCAGCAACAGAGTTTGGATATTATGAGCTATGCATGACAATCTAAGTCATAGGGGAATATGCGCAACTAGGGCAGCACTATTGGAACAATTCTGGTGGCCACAAGCGTGGGCCAACATAATATGGTACGTGCAATCATGTCACATCTGCCAGAGGCATGATCCACCCATTCAACGGGGATCCGGTTCTGCAGTAAGATGCGCATCACATCTGCGTCACTGAAGTTGATGGCCTGGTGCTCGTCAACATAGACACAATGCAGCTGCATCATATTCCCGGTCAGTGGCTGGAACGGTTCTTTAGCCATCTGAGCATTGTAAGCCTGAATGGCCTCCCAATACAACCCCGGGCATGCAATCACCAGCAAAATCTGCTGGTTGATCACAGGCTTACCTCTGCAGGCCATGCTCAACATGTGAACCAGCACATATCTGAACAATGTGCACCAATAAATATGGTAGGCGTAATCTACCACCAATCCAAAGAAGGTGTTGTCCAACCTGGGCCGTCCGTATACCAGTGCATACTGTGCCAAGTCCTCCAAGTTGAACGGATGGTCTTAGCTTGGCGCTTGCATCACCCATAGAACCACACAGTTCTGATCGTCCACTTGGATGAGGCAGTTTGGGATTTCCACCACCTCAACCATGTCCCACTCATCCATTGTGAGGACGAGGCTCTAAGTGTAGTACTCTCTCTTCAGTATGGCCTGCATCACCTCATCCCTCAACTCCTCCACCAACGAGTCAGCAAATAGCCAGAAAGCATTGAAGAGTATGAACCCCACTACGCAATTGCGCTGGGGAACCCACTGGCAACTCCAGGACGTAATTTGACGTCTGCACCTCAGCCTCCAGGACCCAGTAGGGTCCCACCCACTTAGGGCAGTTTCCCCACTTGCCCCTTCAAGTTCTGCGTTGAGAGGAACACCAGGCTCCCTACACTGATGTCAGGCTCCTCACCCTGGCGCTCATTTGCCTTGCGCGTCTAGAATACCCATGCTGTGATTATCGCGTCATGAGCCTCAGCCAGATTGGCCAGTGCTTGCCATGCAAATGCTTTTACTCCTTTGTGTGCTTGGCCATTGCTGCGTACCTCATGCATGAACAAGGGCATGTACCCGCTATTTAGCTCAAACAGGGCATACCCCGTTGTCTTTGATATACTCGCGTTTATGGCAAACTCCGTCATGGGCAGTTGGTCCACCAAATCCCTCTGGTCCGTGCGCACCACTGCATGCAGTATTTGCGCCACACTGCAGTTGGCCTGCTTGGTCTGCCCGTCCGTTTGGGGGTGGAACAATGTCAACATGAGCAGCTTTGCTCCCATGAGTTGATGGAGTTCCCTCCACCACTGCGAAGTGAATTTTGTGTCTCGGTTGCTCACAATTGAGCTAGGAAGGCTGTGCAGCCTGACTATGTCCTGTAGATACACTCATGACAGCTCCTTAGCTGTAGTTGTGGTGTTGACTGGGATCAAGTGGACCATACTGGTTATATGGCAGATCACTACTCATAGGTAGTTGTAGCCATGTGATTCCAGAAAGGGACAGTCCATTCCTATCGAATCCCATGGTTTTGTCAGTATAAGCAGCAAATGCAGCTTGCTCAGCAGCCTCTGGTTTGTTGTCTTTGACCATTGGCATACCTGTCCATATGTCTCCCAAAGGGCGTGAAGGTACTCCTCCAATTCATCCCTCACCCCTAATCATGTTGGGGCATACTGGCTCCCCCGCTGACTCCAGCAAAATGACATCATCACTCCATCCCAGAATATGTCATATGGGGTCGAGACCTCCTCACTAGTGATGCAAAATGTAGGGTTTGAACCAATCAGAGGGACTCCAATTAGTGTAGACAACTAAACTTTACTTTCACGAGTTTCATAGGGCTATAACACAGAAACTAACACTTGTAATGAAGTTGTAATGGTTTTTGTAGTTTTATTTTATTATTATAATGAACCAAAGCAGTTCACAATATAAATGGTCTCTGAAAAGATACCAAAAAGCGAGCCTAGTGAAGTCAACTAAATGATAGGCCTAAGTAGTCCACTCCCTGGAGACTCTGAGCCACACAAATGGTTTATCCAATAGATTAACAAAGTTATGCTTGGTTTGAGCGAACTTAGTTAACACAAATATGGGCAATAAACTTGATTAAAGCTGGTCTGAAGTACTCTAACTGGTTAGTCTAAGTAGTCCACTCCCTGGAGACCCCAAGCTGCACAGGTATTTCCTTGCTAGGTCCCCCTTTTCTTCTCCTATTTATAGTTTTCCTCCTGTGCATGGACCATGCATGATTTGTGTGTCAGTGGGCTTCCTATTGGTCTGGGTATAGACTAAAGTTTGAGCCATTCGGGTGCCAATTCAATAAAATGTATTGAATTGTAAAAATTGCTCTGGCTGCCTGTTTCAGGCTTGTTCCAGCCTCCGGTTCATCATTCTGGCATCCAAGACCTGTGGAGGGTCCTTCCATTGTGTCTGCGCAGTTCTGGGGTGTCTGGTGGTACCCAGGAAGGCAGGATAGCACCATTATAGACCTTGGTAGAGCTCCAGGAAGGAAAGTCACAAAGGGTTTGATGGAATTGATGCTCTGATCGCAGATCGTGATCCAGGATCTTTGATTGATGCCATCAATCCTTAATTTAGACTGACTTTGGTATTTGGATCATGATCCAAGATTAGATAGTATTAATCTAATCTATTTTGATGGTCACCAAGTGCCGTGCTATTTTCAGCTTGATCTTTGATTGCAGACTTTTCTGTGATCAAACCAGCTTCTTTTGACACTGCCACATCTCAGTTATCATTCCATCAAAATCTAATTCCGTATCATCACTGATTGATTGATAGAAGCTTTTGGCTATCATTTTTTGTCGATAAATCGTTGACTTTCAAAGATATGCCTAAATCTCGATCGTCTGTGCACCGTTTTACACGTTTGGACCAGTTTTAGGATTGTTGGGAAGCGCAAAACATTATGGTATGTCTAGCCTACAGTTTTTGGCTGTTGGAACATGTCCTGCTTACAGGTTTCAGCATTTTCTAGACATGTCTTATGTTTCTTTTGTACCTCCATGGATAATGTTATATTTTTTCCATGTTTCCGCAACAGCAGGCCACCATATCACTAGTAGCCATCCTAAACACCTCCTCCGGACCCCTACAAGTAGACCACTTGTATGCCCTCATAGAGGCAACTACCTCATTCCATTCACATGGCATTCGTGGGTCATGCGCTCACTAAAAGTCTGGTGGCACAGTGGGCTTGTCTCACAGCAGCGCCACTCCCCCTGTTCCCTGGCAGTACTCCACTGCCCTTTGTTGTCCTCTTCATCCTTGTCATCTACGAGTGGAGGTACCTTAGTCTTGTCAGACTGTCCACTCTGGCCCTGTAGTGCCTCGAACTCCTTTGTTGGCATTAGCAATGCTGCCGAGTCTCTTGGTAGGCCCTCACCTCCTTCTTGTCCTCCACCATTGCTATTTTGCGACCTTGTAGTCAATTTGCACTGTGGTGCCTCTCCGGTGGCCCTCTGCTAGCGTAGTTGGCTTCATATCCTCCAAGGCCACTCTCGGGGCTGGCATTGCTATGCTATTCACAATGACCGTATAATTGATGAAATCCAACACCATCTTGTATCAGAGCCCAAGGTAGCCACCTTGACATTCGCCCCATACTGGACGATAGACCTACTCCCCACAGTGCCCAACTGCAATGTCAGTGGTGGCTGTAATTTGTGTACACAAATATTGTGCACATGCGTAAATTGTGGCATCATTTCTGTAGTCGTACTCCCTGAGTCCCACAATGTCCAGGCCAGATGGCCTTCGACATTTACATACGTCACCAGGCACTGCTTCTCCTCCTGCCGCAATGTTGGCCTTTCCAGCTTTCCTGGTGCCTTGCGCAGGTGCACCTTACACATTTTTACCTGGCAATCGCCAATTATCTGCTCCCCTTTGGACGCCTCTGTCATTGCTACTAGATGTTTGGAGTCACTATCGTGACTATAGTAGTTGTTGTCATAAACGTCCACTGTGATGTACTCCTCCCCATCCACAAAGACACTAGATGCTTCTTCATTGTTGTTCTCGACCTCCTCAAGCACCTCTGGCTCCTCAGCCAGGTCGGCCGGTTCTTCTTCAGGCTCACTGCCTGACTCATCCTTCGCTGTATGGGCGGCGCATACATATGCCGGTTTAGGATTGCAAGGGCATTCCTTGGACCAGTGATCCATGCTCCCACACATGAAGCATCCCTCTTTGGCTCAGGCAGGCACCAGTCATCCTGCCACTGCTCCCACATTGGCTACTGGTCGCCCGCTGCCTACTCGTAGTGTTAGACCTGTCGGTCTCAGGTTAGCCCAGCTTGTCCCACTCCCACCAGTATGGGTTTAGTCTGCGGCACCTGTACTTCCGGGCGCCATACCACAAATTGTGGATTGCTGGTCCCCTAGTCAATGCATGACGATGCATACTATGTTGCTTGTAGTGACTCGCAGTGCGAGCTGCCTGTTTGTACCGGATTGCGTACACAAGGAACTCCTGAGCGGTATTGATTTCTGGGGACAGATTAGTGTCTCTAAACAGAGATTGTCTCATCTCAGCCGGTAGGCCATCCACAAATGCTTCACAGATTGTGTATGCATTGGAGTACACTGCCATGTTCTGTGTGTGCTCCAGCAGGGTGTCATAGAACCCTTGGACTCCCATGCTGTCCTTATAGAAAGCCATCTAGAAGGCCTCCCGTGCATCCTGCATGGTCAATGGGCTTACAAACTGGTCATACAGGCCAGTGAGTACATCTTTGAACGTCCAGTATTCAACTGCTTAGTTGATGTGTAAGATATGGTGGCGCTACCATGCCTTGGCTTTGCCTTCCAGGAATTTAATAAGAACAAATACTTGCTCCTTGTCCATGTCCATGCTTCCATAGCTGCATGCGGCTAGATGGTAGCACACATCAACAGCCCAATCCTCTAGTTGAGAGAACCGGTGCCCTCCAAGATATACTTGCTGTTGCTTTTGCGAGCTTTCACTCCCTCTGAAAAGCAAAATCTGACGCCCAACGTGTCATCAAGCAGTCGGTTGAGGCAATCATACATTGTGGATCAATGTTCTCACTCCGCCTCATTCATGCCTGGCATTCTCTTCCAGGCCTCTAGCACCCTGGGCATTTGGTGCACTTGGCGCCCCACCAAGCCTCCTGCGGCTGCGGGCACCACCTGTTCCAGCTCGGCCAAACACTGGCTTTCTTGGAGACCCTTGTCCTCCTGCTTCTGACGCTGAGGTACATTGCTGGGCCTGTTGGTGTCAGGGGACTCCTCATCTTTCTCCTTTTCTTGTTCTTTATTTCCTTTTCTTATCCTTCTTTTCCTTTCTTGTCTATCTTTTTACCTTTAATATAGTTCTTCCTTACCTTCTTTTACTGGTTCTGTCCGCTCTAGCTTACCTAATAAGCTGCATGTGACCTGGTAAATACCAAGTCACATGCCAAAGCTGCATGTGACCTAGTAAATACCAAGTCACATGCCAAAGCTGCATGTGATCCAGTAACTACCAAGTCACATGCCATGTCCGAGTTTTTCACTATTTAGGTTAAGGTTAGCCAACTTGTTGATCTGTATAGTTGTTTCCCATGCTTCCGAAGCCTCAGAAGCATCAGTCCTGGCATAGAAAATTCTTAGACTTGTTCTCTTTGAATTTCCCTCTGCCAGGTGAGTAGTTATTGTTGTATTACCTATATATATTTTGGATTTCCCTCTGCCAGCTGTGTGACTGAGCCATAGCCTCCAGAGGTTGCCCTTACAGCAGAACAAGTCTCTACATTTCGGTCTGGGAGCCCCCTTTAGCCTGCTTGAGCCCTCTCTTGTCTCTTTAGGTCACTCCTCCACTGGATTACCCCCTGCCCCTCTATTGCTTCTATGACTCAACCAGCCCCCTCAAGACCTCTCTTGGACGCTTCTGCCCCTCAGGATGATGCCTGGGGCTGCTTGCTTGCTCTGGAGACTCAGGTGCAGACCACTCAAGCTTCCCTCACCCTCCACACCACCGAACTTGCTAGATTACATCAGGCCACAGACACTATCTCTCAGTCCCTTCAGGCCCTCTTAGAGCGCCTCCCTCTCACTCCTACCCCTCCTCAGGCACCTCCAGTGAGAGCTGACACACCTCCAGTCCCTCGCTTTGGGGCCTCTCCCTCTGTTCATGCCAATATTCCTTGTCCAGCAATGCATTCAATGGTGACTGAGCCATGGGCAAGCGATTCCTGCAATCATGTATCACCTACCTTCAGCTCAGTGGGGAAGCCTTTCCTTCTGATGCTCTCAAGATTGCCTGGGTTCTTTCCTACATGAAGTCTGGACGAGCTTCAACATACGCACTACGAGTTTTTCGACGTCCTGAAGGAGTAGAGAGCTTTGGAAGCTGGGATCAGTTTGAAAAGGAGTTCCGAACTGAATTCTTTCTCTTGGACCCTGCTAAGGTGGCAGCCCTTACTCTCCGAGACCCCCATCGATACAATATGGACAGGAAAAGTGGACCTTAGATGAGTACATTGACTCCTTCCGAGCTCTGGTTGAACAGGCTGGCTATCCAGATGGTCTTCAGCTCTGTTTCACCTTCCGAGAAGGCCTCCTCCCCTCGCTCATGGATCGGATTGACAGCATGGCCAAAGAACGACCTGACAACACACATATTGAGTCTTGGTATCATGTAGCACGCGACCAGTGGCAGCTCATGGAGTTAAGGCGTGAGCTCCACCAAGGAACTACCTCTTGCTCCACCTTGCATGTGCCTTTACCTGCTCGTCCTCCCACCTCCCATTCCTTTCCATTTCGTGCTCCAGCCCCAGCTCAGGTACCTGCCACACGTCCTCTTTCTCTGGGAGTTCCCATGGATGTTGATGCCTCTTGTCAATGCTCCTCTCTCCCTCTCCTCTGTCGTCGCTGTGGGAAGCTTGGTCACTTCGCTTGACATTGCCCTCAGGGGTTGGAGGTGCGCTATCTCTCAGCTGCAGAGCAGGAAGAGCTCCTTCTCCAGCTCCTGGCTGCCAGAGATGCCCAGAGAAACCCTTCCCCAGACGCACAGACCGAAGCAGAACCATTGGATAAGTCCATAGGTTCTGTGGAGGCTGTAGTGGAACCTTTGGATGAGTCCTTAGGTTCTACAGGGGAGGGTTTTCAGTAGGGTGACGGATGAGTTGTACGCCTCCGCCGCCTGGCGCTAATCAGTTTGCATGTCTACCAGTAGAATCTTCTAATATATCTCTCCCTGTCAATGATTCTCTGGTTGAAACTATAAGCGCTCCCTCCGACGTACAAAATACCTCCTCGGTTAAGGCCTTGGCTGAGACCTCTCCTCCTCCTCCTTCTGTCCGACGCCCACGTGTCCCCGCTTGGGAACAACGCCTCCCTTGCCGCTATATTGTTGCCTCCACTCCCTCTCCTAACTCTCTGTGTCTCAATGTAGAGATTGAGACAACTGATACTCAGCAGACTCAGAGCGTTGTAGCTCTTCTGGACAGTGGTGCTACTGGACTCTTCCTTGATACTCGCTATGTAGAACAACACCAACTCACTACTTGGCCTCTCTCTCGCCCCATTCCAGTCTATAACATTGATGGTATGCTCAACAAAGCTGGATCCATTTGCTCAGTGGTGGATTTAGTCCTTCGTTACCAGACTCATTCTGAGCGTGCTGTCTTTGCGGTCACTAGCCTAGGGAAGCAGGACATGATACTGGGATTCTCCTGGCTACATGACCACAACCCTGAAATTGACTAGGCCAAGGGTAAAGTGAGTATGAGCCGCTGCCCCCGACGGTGTTCTACATGTGCCAAGGAGAGTAAAGAGGAGCACAGAGCCTCAGTCCATGAGCGCGCTGCTATACGTGCTTGCCGAGTTGGACATCTCCCCTTTGCAGACCTCGACCTACTGGATCCTCCTCCCTTGGCGTTCCCTCATAGAGAGGCCCTCTATGAGGACGTTCGAGGTGTAGTGAGTGAAGCCCAGCTGGAAGATGGATGTGAGGGTGAGTTTGTGTGTGCTCCTGACTCAGAGTCCCCAGACGGGGCCATTGAAACAGGTGATAAGATTTATGCAACTACTTTACGACCTCCCCCAACTGTGGCAGAGATTAGAGCCAGCCAAACTCCTTCCCAGCAGCTAGCTCAGGCTTTTGCCACTAACTCTGCTCCTAAGTCATTCTGGGATGCAGTTCCTTATCACATGCACGACTTTGAGGACGTTTTCTCCAAGGCATCATTTGACTCCTTGCCAGAGCGCAAGCAGTGGGACCATGCTATTGAGCTCACACCCAATGCTGAGCCCTCCAGCTGCAAGGTCTATCCTCTCTCCTCCCGAGAACAGGATGAGCTTGATGCCTTCTTGCAGGAGAATTTAGATTCTGGTCGCATCCATCCCTCAAAGTCCCCAATGGCCTCCCCAGTCTTCTTTATTAAGAAGAAGGATGGTTCTCTACATCTGGTTCAAGACTATCGAGTTTTGAATGCGATAACTGTGAAGAATCGCTACCCCTTACTACTCATTTCAGAACTTGTCAACAACCTCTGAGGTGCACGCTATTTCACCAAGTTGGATGTCCACTGGGGCTACAACAATGTGCGCATCAAAGAAGGTGATGAGTGGAAGGCAGCATTCCAAACAAATCGCGGACTCTTTGAATCTCTGGTGATGTTCTTTGGCCTCACTAATAGCCCAGCTCCAGACCATGATGAACGACATTTTCCAAGACCTCATAGTGGAAGGTGTTGTGTGTGTATATCTTGATGATATCCTCATCTATACCAAGACTTTAGAGGAGCATTGTCAGATTACACGCATCGTGCTGGAGCGTCTCCGCCAACACCAGCTCTATCTCAAGCCAGAAAAGTGTGAATTTGAGCAGACCAAGGTTGAATACCTTGGACTGATCATTTCTCATGGAATGGCCGAGATGGACCCAGTCAAAGTGGCTGGTATGGCAGAGTGGCCTGAGCCCAAGAATAAGAAGGAGGTTCAGGCCTTCCTGGGCTTCACCAACTTCTACCGGAGGTTCATTCAGGACTTCTCACACCATGCCTGGCCCCTCTTTGATCTCACCACTAAGGACACTCCTTGGCACTGGGATGTGGCACAGCAGACTGCCTTTGATGCCCTCAAACAGGCGGTCACTTCAAAGCCTGTCCTCCTATTCCCAGATGATGACTCTCCCTTCCAGGTGGAAGCCAATAGCTCAGATTTTGCTACTGTAGCCATCCTCTCTCAGCAGTCAAAAGAGGATGGTAAGTGGCATCCTGTGGCTTTCTACTCCAAGAGTCTCAATGCCATGGAGCGCAATTATGAGATCCATGACAAGGAGATGTTGGCTATTATTCGGTCATTTGAGGAGTGGCGACATTTCCTTGAGGGTGCCAGGCATAAGTTTGAGGTGTGGACTGATCACAAGAACTTAGAGTACTTTTGGACAGCCAAGAAACTTAACCGCCGACAGGCTCGATGGTCCTTGTATCTGGCCAACTTTGACTTTTCATTGCACCACAAACCTGGGCGAAGCATGGGCAAGCCGGATGCACTTTCTAAGCGAGTGGATCATGGCTCAGGAGCTAGCGACAATGACAATATTGTACTTCTGAAGCCTGAGCTCTTTGCTATCCGTGCTCTAGAGGGTGTAGTTGGCCAGGGAGAAGAAGTAGGCATCCTTCGAGACATCCGTCGAGGTAACCAGGAGGGCGCTCAAGAAGATCTGGTAGCCAAGGCTGCTCTGGCCTTGCATGCTCGAGAGAGAACTGGAGTAAAGTCAGTCCGCACTGATGAGTGGTCTTTGGAGAACGGTCTTCTCACTTTCTGGGGACGCATTTATGTTCCCAACCTACCTGACCTCCGAAGGCGGATTGTTGAGCAGCATCATGATTCTTGGATTGCAGGCCATCCCGGCAGATGGAAGACACTGGAGCTGGTCTCTCGGAATTACTGGTGGCCTCAGATGTCACGGTATATTGGCTCTTACACCTCCACCTGTGATCTCTGTCTGCGAACTAAACCTCGTCATCAGCCTCCTATGGGGCAACTTCATCCTTTACCTATCCTAGCTGAGCGTTGGAGTGTGGCCTCAGTAGACTTCATTGTCGAGTTACCAGATGCTCACGGATATGATGCAATCATGGTGGTAGTAGATCTCTGTGGCAAGCGGGCCCACTTCATCCCAACACACACCACCTGCTCTGCCATGGGCACCGCTAACCTGTATTGGAAGCATGTCTGGAAACTCCATGGATTGTCAGATGCCTATGTTTCAGACCGTGGACCTCAGTTTGTGGCAGAGTTTACCAGAGAACTGTATCGCTTCCTCCAAGTCAAACTCCACACCTCCACTGCCTACCATCCTCAGTCTGATGGCCAGACCGAGCGTGTCAACCAAGAGCTAGAACAGTATCTTTGGCTCTTCTGCAATGAACAACAGGATGACTGGGATGACCTATTACCAGAGGCAGAGTTCCAATACAACAATCATGTACATGCTGCCACCCAGATGTCTCCTTTCCTTCTGAACACTGGTTGACACCCTCGGATGAGTTTTGAGCCTCGGAGACAACCTTCAGAGAATGAAGCTGTCAATGAGTTCCTAGATTGGATGAAGGCTGCCCAAGAGGAAGCCAAGGCAGCCTTAGCTAAGGCAAAGGACGACATGGCCCGCTATTATGATCATGGACGAACTCCAGTCCCCAAGTACAAGCCTGGAGATCAAGTCTATCTGGATGCCTCTGACATTGCTACTACCTGACCTTCTCAGAAGCTCTCTCATTGCTGTCTAGGACCCTTCCTTATAGTAAGGCAGGTAGGCCCTCTAGCCTATCAACTCAAGCTGCCTAGTGGAATGAGCCGGCTCCATCCAATCTTCAATGTGGTGAAGCTTTCTCCTGCACCAGATGATCCAATTCCAGATTGACGCCCACAGTCACCACCACCTCCAGTTCTTGTAGACAACAGGGAAGAGTATGAAGTGGAACGAATCCTAGACAGTCGACTCTTCCGAAACAAGGTTCAGTTCAAGGTCAAGTGGACGGGCTATGGAATTGAAGACATCTCTTGGAAACCACAAGAAAATGTCCATGCTCCTGCTTTAGTCTGGGAATTCTACCAACAGCACCCTAATGCTCCTTAGGCAATTAGAGGCATCTACTCTCTTTCCAAGGTTGACCAGGCTGTCCAAAATTACTTCTACCCAGCGCGTCAAGATGCCGCACTCTAGAGGGGGGGTAATGTCAGGGGACTCCTCATCTCTCTCCTTTTCTTGTTCTTTATTTCCTTTTCTTATCCTTCTTTTCCTTTCTTGTCTATCTTTTTATCTTTAGTATAGTTCTCCCTTACCTTCTTTTACTGGTTCTGTCCACTCTAGCTTACCTAATAAGCTGCATGTGATCCGGTAAATACCGAGTCACATGCCAAAGCTGCATGTGATCCAGTAACTACCGAGTCACATGCCATGTCCGAGTTTTTCACTATTTAGGTTAAGGTTAGCCACCTTGTTGATCTGTATAGTTGTTTCCCACGCTTCCAAAGCCTCAGAAGCGTCAGTCCTGGCATAGAAAATCCTTAGACTTGTTTTCTTTGGATTTTCCTCTGCCAGGGGAGTAGTTATTGTTGTATTACCTATATATATTCTAATACACTTTGGATTTCCCTCTGCCAGCTGTGTGACTGAGCCATAATCTCCAGAGGTTGCCCTTACAGTTGGCTTGTCACCCCTTAGCCCACGCTTGTTGCGTCGGTCCAGGTGTGGCAACCTCTGTCGGATGTGACTGTGTTGCGACAAATACTGTCGCCTCATGTTGTCAATGGGAGTAACTCCGTTTTCTCCCTCAAATACGACCCCTTGGTCATTGATCAACAACCTGTCCTATGCCGCCAAGTCAGCATTATGCATGCGCTGATAGTTTACTCTATCAGCCCACGTTACTGCCATAGGTACACAGTAGGGCGGCCTCACTGGCTCAGTCACCGGAGCATTCTCCTCCTTTGGACGGACTGGAGTCACTACTCCTGAGCACAGAGGCAGTGTTCCTTCTTCTTGCTTTACCATTGCCTGCTGCCCTGATCAATCTCCCTCCCTTACTGGCCATGGATGAGGCTCAGATGGCAGTATTGACGTAATTGTCTCTATGACAGACAACGGTGAGGGTACCAGCCCTGACATAGTCTGGTCTGCTGGCACCATGCTGCTGCCTGTTGTCTGACAAAATTGTCAGTAGATTCATTTACCTGCTTAGGCGCATTCAGCAAGTCCATTGCTTGCTCGATCACTGGCCCGGTCGAGCCCCATACCTCCTTGTACAATGGCATGGCTGTAGATGCAGTGGATCCATGCGCATTCCCATGCATCAAGTACTGCTGTACTTCTAACTTGAAAATTGAAGCATAGAGTTCCACATACTCTGTCGAGCTTTCTTGTGGAATCTGTTGGCCCTGTCAGTCCATCATTTCTAAGTGCTTTAGCACATACAGCTGCAGCCTTTGCTGTGTTGTTGCCTTTGGTACCATACTTTCAAGGTCGAATATGATCCTGCTCATTGGATAACACTTTGTCATAGATGCTATTGTCTCGCTCTAGTTCCAATAGCTCTCTCAGAGCTGCATACTGGACTGGTTGTGTCATGGGCACTCGTCCTCTCATCTACATCAGTCCCTCTGCTTCCCCTGCCGGCTGAGCAGCCCTAAATGGTGAGCTATGTGCCGGTTCCGTCCCCTGGATCAACTCTGTGAATTGAGTTGTATCCTCTGGCCTCTGCTCCTGCAGAGCAACATTGGTAGACACCCTCGGGTGACTCAGAGGAACTCGGATGTGCGGCAACAACACTTTGGTCGCCTGTTGTCCTTGGTCCTTTGTTTGTCCTGGTTAGATGATACTCCTTATACGGGCCACAGATAGCCCCCCAGGCATTCCATACCCGTCCATGCAGGACAACTCTCCCGACTCCTTGTCCCGTTTGGGTGGAGGTTGATACACCACTGCCTGATGCACAGCGGGTTGCTCTGTATCTGGTGTAGCACGTTCCACGCCTTTTAGTTTGTTGGTCTGGTCGCCTGATGTCATTGTTCTGATAGGGTTGTCCAAGTAGTGTTTATCTCTGCATGGCTGTATACAAAGTCAAGAGTGGATCAAAGAAGCAGAGCTGAGAAGCATAGGCTGAGATCTGAGCACCAAGAGCAATCAATTCAATATTGGATGATTCAAAAAAAATGTAACAGAGTTACAAGCCTTGTAGTCTTATTTTGGACAATAGAATCAGCCCAAATATTGGTATTGATAATATGTACAATGATAAGAACAAGACTGCTTAGCTAATTGCTAAGCAGTTGACAAAATGTAATGTAAAAGTAAAATAAAGTAAATAAAATATTCTATGTACAGGTGCTAATGCCCCATGCTCATTACAATACTATACTACAGAGCAGAAACTACCAAATATGACTCAGGCTACCAAGACAAGAATTAGGTAGATTCAGCAGGGCCAGGCAAGGCATGATAGGCAGAATCTTGGTGGTGCTGCTACTCAAAAGCATGTTCACACTCTTGCTCATACCAAAGCAGTACGAGACACCAACTACCAAACTTTTGGAGATCACAATGCACAACAACCAGCTGATGACGGGCATACCCAATACCTGCAAAAGCATCCTCTAGGGTGGTACAACACTGTTCCCATTGACAAAGAAGCTGACCCTGACTAAGGCAGAAATCAACAGGAAGAAGCCACTCAGTATTGTCAGAAGAACACAGAGTTGGCAAATAAGAGGAACAATCCTGGGATATAACCGCAAAATTAGTAAGAAGGGAGGAGCAAACAGAGCAAATATGTACCTCAGAGGACTCTGTGGAAGAAACAAAAATAGGAGAAGAAGGACAATCTCCATGAGAGGAGGCTTGCAGTAGAGTGAGAGGAGGCAGCCCTAAGGCATCAGCTGTCAGGAGACCAGTCTCCGGACCATGTCCAACTCTATTCTGAGCTTAGTCTGACAATACATCTATTTCTAGCAGATCTGACCAGCTGCTTGGCCCACCCTTTTCCCTTCTGTCTTGTAGTAGTCAGCCTTGATGAGTCATATGCCCAGACCTTACTCAGCATCAATTATTGTTAGTCATACTCCTTGACATACCAGGGCCCAATTAGTAAACAGTATTAGTAATAGCATAGCCACCAATGTAGTATATATAGGCAGCCTGTGGGATAGAATATCCCCAGGCTGAACAATAGCAGTTGTAAGACTTTGACAGTGACTTGCAAGGCAGCACGTCGAGAACTGATAACAAAAATATATTGTTGGTAAAGTAATCAGGAATGATGTTGTTACATACCTGATAACAAAAATGAATCAAACTAAAGAAAAGATAACTATGAGATGCAAGACTGTAGGTACTGGTCATGTGTTTGTATAGTGTAACGTAGCGGTATCATGACAGCAGTGTTCTTCTGGCCTATCCACTGAACTGACTGTAAGCTTATCTAGCGCCATCTGACCCTTGGTTGCCCAACTCCTGCCTGCCTCTGCACTTGCTTGACTCTTGCTTGCTCTTTGCATCGCCGACTCTGTGGAAGGAGTTCCGCAGATGTCAAGCGTTCCTCTTACAGGTTGTTCAGCCTCCTACACTGTCCGCCCTCTTAGCCCACAGTATCCAACTCTATTCCCTACTATGTCTTCTGACTCTCAGTCTCCCTCTACCCCTACGACTCGCACCCCTATAGCGGCACCCTCTGCTCATCCTTCTGCCCTGGTCTCCAGTACACCTCCTGTTCCTGGGATGGGCCCTGCCGAGGCGCCTCACTGGACCGCTGACTGGTTCTCTATGATGCAGCAGATGCAGATGACACTTGCCACCCTCAAATGCAGACTAGCCACTCTAGAGAGTGGACATGTGGTTGCCGCTGCCTGAACCACTGACAAGCGTAGTAATGCTTTGGTTGCCCATTGCTCTGCTCCTCCTGGCTGCCCTAAGTCCTCTGAGTCCTCCAAACCTCCTACCGCGCCCTCTTCTCGTAATCCTCAATAGGTCCCATGCTCTACTTCTAATACTCCCCTGGCCATCCCTCTCGCTTGGGATCTTTGTTCTACCAATGGTAAAGTCCCTCATTACAAATGCGCTCTGGAGCTCCCCAACTCTCTGATTGCGCACATTGTTGGACATCAGGGGTGGGGCTTTAAACAAGCCCATGACCTGTCCGGCTCTCAGTTGGCCACTTTCGTGGTTGGTCTAGCTGGTGATGAAGGCCGACATTTTGTCACTATCCGGGGCACTGACCAGCAGATTAGTGAAGCCCTTGTTGTCTTTGGAAAGCGCATCACTAAGAAGTGTGTGTGCGCACCGCAAAAGCAGCAATCTGGCAATGCTGCGCTGGTAGTTGCTGCACCAGCCCCTTCTAGGGAACCTGCTTCGTTGATAAGACCTGGGCTGGGCTCAGCACAGCAAAGCTATAATTAGTGACTTTTGTTGATAGAAGTTTGGAGGCTCACTCAGGCGATCAGGCGCGACGTGGACTGCACATGACTAGGCGACCACGGGATGTTTAGCGCACAGGACTTCTAGACCACGGGATGTTTAGTGCACGGAACTTCTAGACCACGGGATGTTTAGCGCACGGGACTTCTAGACCATGGGATGTTTAGCACACAGGACTTCTAGACCACGGGACTCGCCCACCTGACTGTTAGCGCATGGACCGCACACATGACCTCGGGCTCGATAACAGGTCACCAATCAAAGATAGCCGGCGCCTTATAAGATTACGCGTTTAACGACTTGCCGACGGCCATCAGTAGGCCGACACTTCCTCAGCCCCGGTGCCTAGCGGTTAGCGACGCTTAACTTTACCGACGCTTAGCGACTTTGGCGACGCCAGCCCCTTGATTGTTCAGACCCCAGGATAGTCACCGTTTATTTAACTGCTTTCAGTGCTCACTTAGTGACTTAGCGCTTGCTGACTGATAGACGCCGCGGGTTAGCTATTTCACATTCTATTCTTCTTGTCATAATCCATTCCCCATTTTGTTACTTAGCAACTTATAGCTTAATTAACACGGCAACTTAGCGCCTATAAATACTGTACATATTTTGTCTTAAGAGCATTGAATTCCATCCCCACAGTTCAGATCACAACTTGCACGCACTAAGTTCCTCGGAGTCGCCAAGGGACTTACTATTTTACTGACGAACGCTAAGCTTGCTGCTTCTTCGCCAGTCTTGCCGACTGTCTAGGTGCTATACGAGCACACTTTGACTATGTTACGTCGCCAAGTCCCTACCAACTATTGGCACCCTAGCGCCTTGCAGGCTACACGGCTTAGATCACTAAGCACCTTTCTTCCAATTACTCAATTTTCTTTAAACAAACTAGGTCTTTGGGACCCTGCCCGGACTCTCTCTCAACTAGCGACCGCCCAGCGCATTATCTTTCACAGTAGCTAGGTACAGTTTACCCTTGACAGTACTAAGCAACTTTTTGGGCGTCATCATTGTCCACCCCAAAACCCTCTACTGAGTCTGTACCGCCTCCTCCTCCTACGGCCTCAATGCATGACTCTACCATGGACTTCCAAGAAACCGCTGATTGGAATGATCCATCTCCTATGCCAGTCTTGGTAGCATTTTCACTGCCTGCTGGCTTGCTTATGGCCCTCTCTACTCCAACTCCAGCTCTGTTGTCCCCCATGGTCATTGATTATGCCTTTGGGCATTATGCTTGGGGCACTTTTGAGGCACCTCCGCATGGCACTAACACTGCTCAACGCTCTCACCTGACCTGGGGAAGGTAAACACTGTTCGTCAAAGCGACAAACCTAGAGGAGGGGCTGATGTCAGGAGACCAGTCTCTGGACCATGTCCAACCCTATTCCAAGCTTAGTCTGACGATACGCCTGTTCCTAGCAGATCTGACCAGCTGCTCGGCCCACCCTTTTCCCTTCTGTCTTGTAGTAGTCAGCCTTGATGAGTCATATGCCCGGACCTTACCCAGCATCAATTATTGTTAGTTATACTCCTTTACATACCAGGGCCCAATTAGTAAACAGTATTAGTAATAGCACAGCCACTGATGTAGTATATATAGGCAGCCTGTGGGATAGAATATCCCTAGGCTGAACAATAGCAGTGTTCTTCTGGCCTATCCACCAAACCAACCATAAGCTTATCTAGCGCTGTCTGACCCTTGGTTAGCCTTGTTTGCCTCTTGCCTGACTCCTGCCTGCCTCTGCGCTTGCTTGACTCTCACTTGCCCCTTGCATCGCCAACTCTGTAGAAGGAGTTCTGCAGATGTCAAGCGTTGATGACGCCCAAAAGTCGCTAAGTACTGTCAAGGGTAAACGGTACCTAGCTACTATGAAAGGTAATGCGTTGGGCGGTTGCTAGTTAAGAGGGAGTCTGGGCAGGGTCCCAGAGACTTAGTTTGTTAAGGAAAATTGAGTAATAGGAAGAAAGGTGCTTAGCGATCTAAGCTGTGTAGCCTGCGAGGCGCTAGGGTGCCAATAGTCAGCAAGGACTTGGCGACGTAACGTAGTCGAAGTGTGCTCGTATAGCACCTAGACAGTCGGCAAGACTGGCGAAGAAGCGGCAAGCTTAGCGTTCGTCAGTAAAATAGTAAGTCCCTTGGCGACTCCGAGGAACTAGTATTTATAGGCGCTAAGTCGCCATGTTAATTAAACTATAAGTTGCTAAGTAACAAAATGGGGAATGGATTATGACAAGAAGAATAGAATGTGAAATAGCTAACCCGCGGCGTCTATCAGTCGGCAAGCGCTAAGTCACCAAGTGAGCACTGAAAGCAGTTAAATAAACGGTGACTATTCTGGGGTCTGAACAATCAAGGGGCTGGCGTCGCCAAAGTCGCTAAGCGTCGGTAAAGTTAAGCGTCGCTAACCGCTAGGCACCGGGGCTGAGGAAGTGTCGGCCTACTGATGGCCGTCGGCAAGTCGTTAAACGCGTAATCTTATAAGGCGCTGGCTATCTTTGATCGGTGACCTGTTATCGAGCCCGAGGTCATGTGTGCGGTCTGTGCGTTAACAGTCAGGTGGGTGAGTCCCGTGGTCCAGAGGTCCCGTGCGCTAAACATCCCGTGGTCGCCTAGTCATGTGTCGTCCGCATCGCGCCTGATCGCCTGAGTGAGCCACCAAACTTCTGTCAACAAAAGTTGCTAATTATAGCTTTGCTGCGCTGAGCCCAGCCCAGGTCTTATCAGCGTTCCCCTTACATCAGCCACTTGTGATGCCTCATAAAATACTGAGGCTGCCTACAAGGCTCAACAATTCTGCTCCCACTACTCAACAAGGAGATGCTGCACCTGGTCTAGTCAGAGCTAACCAAGGCCCAGGCCATGGCCAGAAGTGCACGACCAGTAAAGAACAGCAAAATCTTTGACAACTTTGCAATTATTCAGGGGGTTGTTGGCAGGGACCAGAATAAAGGTCAGTATAGAATCAGCTAGCACAACAAAAGTATGGGTGGCCTCTCTGAGGAGGTGGGCAATATCAACAACAGGTTCCAATGGCATGCAGAATGGTGCAGTAGAGGTAGGACAACAACAGGTTTTTATAGAAAATAAGTGTCAGGGGACTTGCATCTTTGGAACTTCCTTTTTCAGAACTCTGGAGTTCTCCAAGGATCTACAGAGATCTCTGGGATGCTCCCACACCCTTCAGAAAGTACTACATAGTTGTTCCCATGCCTCTGCCACCCACGTTGATGCGCTACGCTGCATCAGAGGGATCCTTAGACTTGTTCTCTTTGGATTTCCCTCTGCCAGGTCATTAGGTATCTTTCCTGTTGTATGTACTGTCTAATAAACTTCAGATTTCCCTCTGCCAGTTGTGTGACTTAATTGCAACTTCTGGAGGTTGCCTTTACAGCAGAACAAGTCTCTTAACCCTGGTCTGGAAGCCCCCTATAGCCACCAAAATTCATTCAGCTTCTATCTGTCACTTTTCCACTAGGCTTAAGCACTGATGCTATCTATGTTTTAGCTGGCCACTTCAGAAGGTCTCTTGGATGCCATGGCCTCCAGCAAGAGAGCCTGGACCTGCTTGCTTCATCTAGAAATGCACAACCTCCCTAACACAGCACACTGCCAAACTCATCCATTTCCACCAAGGTACCAGGTAGCTTGAGAGCAGTGGCAGCTCATGGAGCTTAAACAAGACCTCTGCAAGGCTGCAGCCCCTACTTTGTCCTTACGCCTACCCATCATGTTCCCCTGCCAACTGACCACTCTTACTCCAATGACATTGTCAGCAGCACCTCTGGCATCCTCAGTACTACCCAGGTGTTCCAATGGACATGGACAGCTCTTGGCAGCGCATGCCCCTCCTGTAAAGGCAACTCCTGGAGGTTGTGGCTAAGTTACACAACTGGCAGAGGAAAATCCAAAGTTTATTAGAACAGTATAGTACAACAGCAAATATGACTAATTACCTGGCAGAGGGAAATCCAAAGAGAACAAGTCTAAGGATCCCTCTGCCGCAGCGTGGCAAATCAGCACAGGTGGTGGAAGCATGGAAACAACTATGCAGTACTTTCCGGAAGGCATGGAAGCATTCCAAAGATCTCTGGAAATCCCTAGAGAACTCTCAGGTTCCAAAAAAGGAAGTTCCAGAAACAGAAGTCCCCTGACATCACCCCCTCCCCCTAGGGTGCGGTGTCTTGACGCACCAAGTAGAACAGATTGTAGATGGCACAGTCTGTTGAGGAGATGGGGTAGAGGCTATGGATGACTCAGGGTGCTCTGGAGTGGTTGCAGTGGAAGTCTTGGATGAGGGCTGTAAGGGCAACGCTTGACATCTGTGGAACTCCTTCTACAGAGTCAGCGATGCAAGGGGCAAGCAAGAGTCGAGTGAGTGCAGAGGTGGGCAAGAGTTGGGCAAGAGGCAAGCAAGGCTAACAGAGGGTTGGACGGCGCTAGATAAGCTTATGGTCGGTTCAGTGGATAGTGTCAGGGAACTTCCTTGATGTCAGGGGACTTCCTTTTCCAGCCATCCCGGAGATCTCCGGGACCCCCCGGACTTTCTTTTCCGGCCATTTCCTTTTCTGGCCATCCCGGAGATCTCTAGGATGCTCCCTTGCAGTCGTCGGACTTCTCCAAGATGTTGTACAGTCGTTCTCATGCCCCCGCCCCAGTACTGATGCGCCACGCCATGGCAGAGGAATCCTTAGACTTGTTCTCTTCAGATTTCCCTCTGCCAGGTGATTAGTTATTTCCCTGTAATATGTACTGTCTCTAATACACTTCGGATTTCCCTCTGCCAGTTGTGTGACTTAACTGCAACCTCCGGAGGTCACCCTTACAGCAGAACAAGTCTCCTAACCTCGGTCCAGTAGCCCCCTATAGCCGCCAAACACCTCTTGGCTCCTATTCGTCGCTCCTCCACCAGTTTTAAGCACTGCCTTGTCTATGTCTCAGCCCGCCGCTCCAGAAGCGCTCCCGGACGCTGCCGCCTCCGGCGAGGAAGCCTGGACCCACCTGCTCCACTTAGAAACGCAGGTGCAACTCACCCAAGCCTCCCTTACCCAGCACTCTGCCGAACTCACCCACCTCCGACAAACCACCGACACCATCTCCAACTCTCTCCATACCCTCCTTGAACGCCTTGCCCCGGCGGCACCTAACCCCCCGCCGCCTACTCTGCCAGTGCAGCGCCCACGTGCTGTGCAATTCCCTATCCCGGCATGGGAGCGCTCCAACATCCCATGCCTGGCGACCCCTGACGTCTACAACGGCGACCGCGCGTCCGGGGAACGCTTCCTCCAGTCATGCGCCACCTATCTCCAGCTCTGTGGCGACGATTTTGTATCTGACAAGCTGAAAATTGCATGGGTCTTGTCCTACATGAAGTTGGGACGAGCGGCCACCTACGCGCTGAGGGTTTTCCGACGCCCCGGAGGCGTCGCAAGCTTTATGGACTGGGCCGAGTTCAAACAAGAGTTCCGGGACAAGTTCTTTCCCCAGAACCCTGCCAAAAGCGCCGCGCTGATCCTGAGGGATAGGGAGCAGTACGGCCAAGGGAAACGCTCGCTGGACAAGTACATCAACTCGTTCCGCGCATTGGTCGAGCAGGCCAAGTACCCCGACGGCCTGCAACTCTGCCTTACCTTTTGGGAAGGGCTCTATCCGACCCTGATGGAGCGCATCGACAACCTTGCAGAGGGTCGACCGGCTGACGACCAGGTTCTGGCATGGTACCGAGTGGCCCGGAAGCAATGGCAGCTCATGGAGCTCAAGCGCGACCTCCGCAAGCCTCCGACGCGACCCCCCGCGATGCTCCCCCGCAGGTTCCCAATCCCGGCACTGCCCATGGCAACGGTCGCACCCCCGACAATTCCGGCACTACCTCCAGGCACGCCAATGGATGTGGATGCCTCCTGACAGCGCGCCCCGCTCCCCCTCTCATGCCGACGCTGTGGCGTGCAGGGCCATTTTGCGCGTCACTGCCCCAGGAGTCTGGAAGTGCGCTACCTCTCCCCAGAGGAGCAAGAGGAGCTACTCCTGCAGCTCCTGGCGGCCCGGGACATTGCTGGAGTGCCCTCTCTGGATACCCCCATCCCGGAGGAGACATCCAAAGACGCCCACGTTCCGAAAGGCCAGGAGGAGCAGAGTGAGGGTTTTCAAGAGCGCGGCGGGTGACCAGTACGCCCCTGCCGCTTAGTGCTAACAGGTTTGCATGTTTGTTGGTAGAAGAAATCAATACAGTCTCTGCCAATAGCTCTCCAACCGTAAGCACTACCCCTGTCGTACCCAACAAACCCCCTCAGCCCTCTCCGACGCCTGCCTGAACGCTCCTCCCCGCCTGGGAGCGCCGCCTCCCCCGCCGCTACATAATTGCCTCCACTCCGTCGCCCAACTCGCTCCAGATGAATGTGGAAATCGAGACAACCAACACGCAACAGACCCGGAGCGTGTCGGCCCTCCTAGACTCCGGAGCCACCGGGCTCTTCGTGGACACCAGCTACGTAGAACGGCATCAGCTCACCACTTGACCCCTGCTTGCCCCAATCCCGGTATACAACGTTGACGGTACCCGCAACGAAGCGGGGTCCATCAAGTCTGTGGTGGACCTTGTTCTTCGCTACCGGTCCCATGCAGAGCGTACTACCTTTGCCATCACAAGCATTGGTAAACAGGACATGATCCTGGGATTCCCGTGGCTCTGGGAGCACAACCCGGAAATCGACTGGGCTACTGGGGAGGTGAGCATGAGCCGGTGCCCCCGGCGCTGCGCGACCTGCGCAGAAGAAGTGAAGAAGGAGCGGCGCACTGCTATGCGGGAACGCGCAGCTATCAGGGCGTGCCGCATAGGTCACCTCCCCTTTGCTGATCTCGACCTGCTGGATCCCCCGCCTCTAGCGTTCCCTCGTAGGGAGGCCCTCTACAAGGATGACAGGCACAGCGGAGGAAACCCTAGTCAGGAGGAGGGACATGAAGGAGAGTTCCTACCCACGCAGGACCCGGAGCTTCCAGACAAAGCCATCGAGGTAGGAGACCGCATCTACGCCACCACGCTACGACCCCCACCAGCGGCGGAGGAGATCCGGGCCAGCCAAACCACTTCTCAACGACTGGCCCAAGCCTTTGCAGCCAACACCCAGCCCCGGACGTTCTGGGATGCGGTGCCCGACCATTTGCACGACTTCAAGGATGTTTTCTCTAAGGCCTCATTCAACTCCCTCCCGGAGCGCAAGCAGTGGGATCACGCCATTGAGCTCCTGCCAGACTCAAAGCCGGCCAACTGCAAGGTTTACCCGCTTGCACCCAAGGAGCAGGATGAGCTTGACGCATTCCTCCGGGAGAATCTGGAGTCAGGACGAATCTGCCCCTCAAAGTCTCCAATGGCCTCTCCGGTGTTTTTCATCAAGAAGAAGGATGGCTCCCTCCGGTTGGTCCAAGACTATCGGGTACTCAACGTGATGACTGTCAAGAACCGCTACCCACTCCCTCTCATCTCGGAACTGATCAACAACCTCTGGGGTGCGCGTTACTTCACAAAGTTGGACGTCCGGTGGGGCTACAACAACGTGCGCATCCAGGAGGGAGATGAGTGGAAGGCCGTGTTCCGGACCAACCGCGGGCTGTTCGAACCTCTAGTGATGTTCTTTGGACTCACTAACAGCCCCGCCACCTTCCAGACCATGATGAACGACATTTTCCGGGACCTGATTGCGGACGGAGTGGTCTGTGTGTATCTCGACGACATCCTCATCTATACCAAGATGCTAGAAGAGCATCGTTGGGTCACGCGGATCGTCCTGGACCGTCTCCACCAGCACCAGTTGTACCTCAAGCCGGAGAAGTGCGAGTTTGAGCAGACGCGCGTTGAGTATCTTGGACTTATCATCTCCCACGGCATGGCGGAGATGGACCCAGTGAAGGTGGCTGGCGTGATGCAGTGGCCGGAGCCCCGGAGCAAGAAGGAAGTACAAGCCTTTCTGGAGTTCACGAACTTCTACCGGCGCTTCATCCAGGACTTCTCCTACCACGCGTGTCCCCTCTTTGACCTCACCGGGAAGGATGTCCCTTGGACCTGGGGCGATGCAGAGCAGCAGGCCTTCAACGCCCTCAAGTCTGCCGTCATGTCCAAGCCCGTTCTGCTCTTCTTGGATGACAACCGACCCTTCCACGTCGAGGCCGACAGTTCTGACTTTGCAACTGGTGCAGTCCTATCCCAGCAGTCTCCGGAGGATGGTAAGTGGCACCCCGTCGCCTTCTACTCCAAGAGCCTCAACACCGTGGAACGAAATTACGAGATCCACGACAAGGAGATGCTCGTAATCATTTGGTTGCTGAAGGAGTGGCGCCACTTCCTTGAGGGGGCCCGCCACAAGTTTGAAGTCTGGACTGACCACAAGAACCTGGAACACTTCTGGACGGCCAAGAAGCTGAACCGTCGCCAGGCCCGGTGGTCTTTGTACCTTGCCAACTTTGACTTCACGCTGCACCACAAGCCAGGCTGGAGCATGGGGAAGCCCAACGCCCTCTCCAGGTGCGCGGACCACAGCTCCGGTGCAGGAGATAACAATAACATCACCCTCCTCCGCCTGGAGCTGTTTGCCATTTGTGCCTTGGAAGGGGTAGCTGTACAGGGAGACGAGGTCAACATTCTCTGGGACATACATCAGGGAAACCGGGAAGGTCTACAGGAAGACTCGGTTGCCAAGGCCGCGCTAGCGCTACATCTGGGGCGCCCCTCCGGTACAAAGTCGGTACGCACGGACAAGTGGGGCCTGCAGGACAGCCTCCTCACCTTCCACGGGCGGATATATGTGCCCAACAACCCAGAGCTCCGTTGGCGCATTGTTGAGCAGCACTACGACTCCCGTGTCGCGGGGCACCCTGGTAGGTGGAAGACGCTGGAGCTGGTCTTGCGGAACTACTGGTGGCTCCAGATGTCCCGCTACATCGGCTCCTACACCAGCCCCTGCGACCTCTGCCTCTGGACAAAACCACACCGGCGCCCCCCGACAGGCCATCTGCAATCCCTCCCTACACCTGCGGCGCGCTGGAGTGTGGCCTCCGTCGACTTCATCGTGGAACTTCCGGACGCGCACGGATACGACGCAGTGATGGTTGTGGTCGACCTGTATGGAAAGCGAGCTCACTTCATTCCAACGCACACAACCTGCTCGGCAATGGGCGCAGCCAACCTGTACCGGAAGAACGTCTAGAAGCTCCATGGCCTCTCCAATGCCTACATCTCTGACCAGGGCCCCCAGTTCGTAGCAGACTTCACCCGGGAGCTCTATCGTCTCCTGCATGTCAAGCTCCACACTTCCACTGCCTACCACCCGCAGTCCGATGGCCAGACCGAACGCGTCAACCAGGAACTGGAACAGTACCTCCGGCTCTTCTGCAATGAGCGGCAGGACGACTGGGACGAACTCCTCCCGGAGGCCGAGTTCCAGTACAATAACCGTGTCCACGCCTCCATGCAGCACTCCCTGTTCTTTCTGGACACCGGCAGGCACCCCCGGATGGGCTTCGAACCGCATGCACGACAATTGGAGAACGAGACAGTCAATGAGTTTGTTGACCGTATGCGGAAGGCACAGGAGGAGGTGGAGGCGGCCCTGACCAAGGCCAAGGACGACATGACCCGCTATTACGACCAAGGACGCTTGCCGATCCCCCAGTACAAGCCTGGAGATTGAGTCTACCTGGACGCCTCCAACATCGTGACCACTAGGCCATCCCAAAAGCTCTCACACCGACAACTGGGGCCATATGTGGTTGAGCGTCAGGTAGGACCGTTGGTCTACAGGCTCCGGCTGCCCACCAGCATGCAGCGCCTCCATCCGGTCTTCAACGTGGTCAAGCTTTTGCCCGCCCCGGATGACCCTATTCCAGGTCAATGTGCTTCGCCTCCACCACCTCTGGTCATTGTCAACAACCGCCCAGAGTACGAAGTGGAGAAGATCCTCGACAGCTGTCTATTCCGGCACAAGCTGCAATACAAGGTCAAGTAAAAGGGGTACGGTATCGAAAACATCTCCTGGGAATCCGCCGAAAACGTCCACACGCCTGCTCTGGTGAAGGACTTCCACCGTAGTCACCCTGAGGCTCCCTGCACAATCCGGGGCATCTACCCCATCTCCCCGGTGGACCGCGCAGTCCGCAACTTGTTCTACCTGGTGCATCGAGACGCCACACTCTAAGGGGGGGGTGATGTCAGGGGACTTCCTTTTCCGGCCATCCTGGAGATCTCTGGGACCCCCCGGACTTCCTTTTCTGGCCATTTCCTTTTCTGGCCATCCCGGAGATCTCTGGGATGCTCCCTTGCAGTCGTCGGACTTCTCCGAGATGTTGTACAGTTGTTCTCACGCCCCTGCCCCCATACTGATGCGCCACGTCGTGGCAGAGGAATCCTCAGACTTGTTCTCTTCGGATTTCCCTCTGTCAGGTGATTAGTTACTTCTCTGTAATATGTACTGTCTCTAATACACTTCGGATTTTCCTCTGCCAGTTGTGTGACTTAGCCACAACCTCTGGAGGTTGCCCTTACATTGACCCCCAGCTACTACTGCTGGCTGTGGTGGAATTCCACCTCCTACAGACTGTTGAGTCAGGTACCTGACTCCTGCTGCCTGCAGAGGGTATCCGCCCTGCGCTACCAGATATTGCAGCGGGTATCCCGCTGCTGCGTATAACGACTGTGGGTATCCTCCACTTTGCACTGGTTGGCCCCATTGTGGGGCCCCTTGATTTTGATTTTGCAGGGTTGCCCCCTGCCATTGGTTTTGTGGAGTTGCCCCCTGCTCCCCTTCCTTCTGTCGTCAGTATGCCCGACGACCTCTGCAGGTAAACAAACTGGGGCTGCCCCCCCTCCTGCTGATGCTGCTGCTGCTGCTCATTCTGATAATCCTGATTCATGGGCGTGCTGTCCATGGTTGGAGAAACACACAAAAAAAACCAAGACACATTTCCAGCCACAAGCTGACAAACCCAGCACAGCCATGATCCAGATTCCAATTGATCAGGCATGCAGGCGCCTACTCAACTGACTTGGGCACTTAGCCTCATTGAGCTCCAGATAGCGGTCCAGCACCGCTAACTTATTGCACCTCCAGTTTGAGCGCATTCTGCTCAGTCCATCGGTGTCCAATGATGCTTTTGACAAACCATTTGTCGTCATCTCTGGCGCCAAAATTGTAGGGGCCTGGCATTGCCCTATTTGGAAACAAGGCATCATCTGACGCCACATATGGTTGCAGTAGCAACACATGAAACTTTGGCACAATATGCCATTCCTGCAGTGCCACAGGCAGCTCCAACACGTAGTTGGACGTGCATGGTTTCGCACTCATGACCCAATACGGACTGATCCATTTTGGGCAGAGCTTACTCGCCTGTCCCCTTAGCAACTTCAAGTTGCGAGTCAACAAGTAAACCAATGACCCAGCCATGATTATTGAGTCATTCTGTCTGTGCGCATTTGCACCCTTTGCCTGGAACACACATGCCTCAATGATAGCGTCATAGGCTCTGGTGACATTTTCCAATGTCTGCCTGGCAAACTCCTCAACTCCCCGATGCACCACTGCGTCCATGCAAATCTTGTGCATCATAGAGGGCATATATCCTCCATTCAATTTGATTGGGGCATACTCCGTTGTCTCCAACACACTTGCGTTAATAGCAAACTCGGTAAGTGGACACCACTCCACCTAGTTGTGCTGGTCTGGGCATACTACCGCCCTCAGTATTTGACCGATACTGCAATTAGCTCGCTCGGTCTGGCCATCCATCTGAGGATGGAAGGGGGTAGACATTAGGAGTTGTACTCCTAAAAACTTGTGGAGTTCCCTCCACCACTGGGACGTGAACTTAGAGTCCCTATCACTGACAATGGTACTCGGCAGTCCATGCAAGCATACAATCTCGCAGAGATATATCCATGACAGCTCCTTTGCTGTCATCGTTGTACACACCAGAATCAGATGTACCATGCTGGCCATCCGGCAGATGACCACCCAGAGATAGTCACAGCCCTTGGACTCAGGAAATGGGCCCACAAAGTCCATTCCGATCGAGTCCCATGGCTTGACAGGGATGAGCAGCTGGTGAAGTTTACCAGCTACAGGGAGGTTGGGCTGCTTTGCTCACTGGCATGCCGCACACATCACACAAAACTTGGCGACATCTTTGCCCATACGCGGCCACCAATACCACTTCTGTACATATGCCAACATTTGGTCTACTCTGAAATGACCTACCACAGCGTGGGCCTGGTCAAGCACGTGAGTTATCAACTCACGGTCCCATGGTATACATACCACCCAGACTCCCTGACAATTGTCCGTCAACACCACCCCCTGACGATCAAGCTCAAATCGGGGGTGGTCCCCCAGTTTCTCCAGAATTGCCACAAACATAGGGTCATCAGCATAACCCTGCACCACCTTCTGACGAAAGTCATCAGATTCCATTGTCTTGGGCTCTATGACAGGCACCTCTTCCACCAAGGCCTGGGCCAGCATCACATCCTTATCTGGATGCCGGTGTTCCAGATCTACGGAGCGCGCAGGCTGCTTAAGCAGTTCCGCTTTGAGGTCTTGATCCTTGCATTGTTCATGCAGACGGCTGCTACGCCTTCGCTCCTCATCTCTCATAGCCTGTACTTCAAGGATATGCTCCTTGACCTCATGGTACCTGTGCAGGGGAAGATCCTCCCCTTCAGGGTCGATGCAATGGTCCACTTGCACGTACTTATGGGGGTCATGCACCTCATTGGGTCGGTTGCTCTCAAAGTATTGCAACAAACAGTGGGTGACCTTGTTCAGCTCACCCTTTACATATGTGATGTCGAATTGATATCTTGACATGTAATCAATCCACCGCTGCTGCCATGGCAACATTGTCACCTGGGTCTTGAAGAACTCCAAGGCTTTATGGTCCGTGATGATATAAATGGGGTATCCCATCAACTTGTCTTCCTACTTGAGTAATGCCTCTAGTATAGCCAGAGTTTCCAACTCGTGGACGGCGTAGTTCTGCTGAGCCGTAGTGAATTTCTTCAACATGAACCCAGCAGGCTGGCATGTTTGCCACCTACTTCCTTGGCCGTACATGGCCCCCACTCCAGTTCTTGATGCGTCACAGATGAGCCATATGGGCTCATCACGTCATGGGTCAATTGGCCGGATTACCAGCGTCTTGGCGCATATACGCTTCACTATTTCAAAGCATCGCTGGTGAATTGGATGCCAGGTGAACAGTGACCCATTCTGGGTCATTGCCATCAGCGGTCTGGTATATGCTGACACATCAGGCAAAAAGCTCGATATGTAGTTGACCAGACCTACAAATCTCTGGATATCATTGTAATTATGTGGCGTGCACCACTCGCAAATGCAATCAAGTTTATCTTGATCTGGGTGAATGCCCTTCTCATCAATGACATGTCCAAGGCAGTCTACACTCTCCATGTAGAGTTCGCATTTCTTCCATTTCAAGTATAACTTGAACTTTTGCAGTTGTTTCAACATGATTCTGAGATGCTGTTTGTGCTCCTCAATCAAGTCGGAGTAGATGAATATATCATCTAAATACACATGCATAAATTGTCCAATGACATCTTGGAAGATAGAGGTCATTAGCCTCTGAAAGGTTGCTGGGGCATTGCAGTCCCCAATCTGCATTATATTGCTGGTAAATGTACCCACAATAGACACAAATACGGTCTTGGGTACATCTTTGGTACGTATACATACCTGTTCATATGCATTGGTTAAGTCAATCTTTGAGCGATATTTCACTCGTGCCACGTCTTCCCAGATAACCTCTTGGTCCAGCAAGGGGGTAACATCCTTGATTGTATTATTGTTGCACTGTCACGCATCCAAGGCAGTGCAAAGGGAACCATCCTTCTTTGGTATGCACAGCAATGGGGCTGCTTGCGCCATGGTACACGGTGTCCACCACTGCGCATTAAGGTAGCGGTTTGTTTTATCCTGCAATTGCTCCTGCAGTGCCCATGGGCAACATGGCAAGTGGTATTTGTACTGCTTCTGGTCGTCTATGAGATTAATCTCATGATTTACCTCACGCCATGGAGGAAGCTCCTCTTTTGTGCCATTGACCATATCCGCAAACTCCTCCTGCCACTGCTGCCACAGGCGCAGAATATTGTCTTCCTGAAGGCTAGTCACCTTCCATTTACCCTTGTCCTGCATAGGTGGCAGCACTTGCACAGTGTGCTCCTCTGGGCATTCCAGGATCTTGAACTAATCATGAACGGCTAGCACCCGTTCCACACTATCATCCAGTACGTATAACCGGTTGGGGGGACGGAGTTTGCCAGCCCGTTGTGACGTCAGGGAGGCACCACATTGGCATACTGTATATGCCCGGGACACTTCATCTGTGTGAGGATGGCGATACCAGTTGGCCATTGGTTGCCGCATAGGCATTTCACGCCACAGCAGACACTACCACTTCATTCCATTCCCATGGCATGCGAGGATCATATGCCCACTCACAATCCAGTAGGAGAATAGGGCAATCCCATAACAATTTTGTGTTCGATGTGCATGAGGCTATTTCAGCCTCCTCTCTCATTGTCAAATCATCCAACTTGACACGGAAGGATGTAGGCAGACATGCTCCTATTGATGCATCTTTCAAACTTGCTGGCTTATGTTTTCCTTTCGGATGAGGCTCTGTGCCTCGCTGTCTAGGTCCCCAGAATGTGGGCCTAGTAGGGGCTATATTGGTCCCCTTGCTTTTCATGGAGGCTTGATACTCCTCCTCACTCATCAACACCGCCTGGTGGTCCGCAGGCAGCCCAGGTACTTCCTGATCTGCCTTGATCACCTCCTCCACCGTTGGGTGCCTCCAACGACTGAGTCATGGAGCGTCTTTACGCTTTTCTGTAGTGCGATGTCAACGCAGGCAACCATCTGTGTCATCCACCAAGGCCCGCTCCGCTGGGAGTGCAATCCCATTAACCAGGACTTGGCAGTGCTCAAAGTCCAGTACTACTTTATTACGCCTCATGAACGGCATACTAATAATCATATTGTAGTGGTCAAAATTTGCTACGTCAACATATTCTTGGCTGCGTGAGCCAGGCGTTTGAATGGTTATGGTGGTCCTGTACTGGACCATAGCTTGACTCCCTACGGTGCCCAATTGCAGGGCCAAGGGAGTCTCCAGTTCTTGTACAGATATTCTGTACACATGTGCAAACTGGGGAGTAATCCCTGACATTGTGTTCCTGGAATCCCAGAGCATCCAGGCCTTATGACCATTTACCTCCACATAAGACACCAAGCACTTCTTGTTCACTCGATTTAATGATGGTCATTGCAGCTTACCATCAGTTTTACAAAGAGTCACTCTCTTCATCTGCACCACGGCATCGTGCTGGGGTGTACGTTCCGCTGGCCAGTTGGTCATGGCTATCAAGCACTCTGAGTCGCTGTCGCAACTATAGTAGTCACTGTTGTATACATCCACAGTGACATACTCTTCTCCTTCGACCACTACTCGATTGAGGTTGTCACCCGACCTATTGGTGCGATTGTCCTCTGATTCAGAGGCCTCGTCGCTCCCAGACTTGATGGATACATCTCCGTTGCTGCTGTCTGGCGCAGCAGTATGCGTGGCCCTGAGGTGTGCCTGAGGATTAGGCCCTTTTTGGGGTGCTGTTGGCTTAGTGGGACAATTGCTGGCATAGTGTCCAGGTTGTGCGCAGCTATAGCACATTCCTTGAACTACTGGCAGTTGGCCTGGCGTACTGGGCTTCCTGTCCACAATACCCTTGGAAAGACATTTGCCTTCCTGCAGGCAATCAGGCCTAGGGCAACTGCACCCTTTATCTCCCAGCAGTGCATGCCGTACCACAAACCATGGATACTTTTCCTTGTCCATTTTGGACTTTTTTGCTAAGAATGTTCCTATATGCTGCGCTCGGAGCAGCGCCCCACCTGGAGCAGGGCCATGAGTTGCCCCGCAATGGCCACTATGCTGCTCATAGTGATTCGCTGTCTTGAGCGACTGCTCATAGCGAATGGCATACGCCACAAATTCTTCCACATCACTCACTTTAAGGTGACAAGCCGTCCTCTCTGATCAGATAGTGGCGCATTTCCGCTGGAATTCCATTGAGGAAAGTCTCGAGCATTGTATACCCGTCAGGGTATACCGCCATATTTTGGGCATAATTGTTAAAGGTGTCATAAAACCCTTGGACACCAAGTTTCTTAGTGTAGCGTGCGGCCTAGAAGTCTTGTCGAGCATCCTGCAGTGTTGAGGGGTGTATGAATTGGTCATACAAGCCCGTTAGAACCCCTTTGAATGTCCAGTCATACTGGGCTTGGTTGACGTGCAGGACTGCATGGCGGAACCAGTTTTTGGCCTCTCCTGCCAAAAATTCTGATAGTACAAAGATCCATTCACGATCCATACAGTCCCCACCGTAGAGGCACATTGCCAGATAGTAGCAGATGTCCATGGCCCAGTCCTCTAGTTTGCTGAACTTGGACGCTCCGGAGTATACCCGGATATGCCAACTATCTGCCTTGCGCAGCTTTACACCATCAGATAGTTGTAAATTGACTCCCAACGTGTCATCAACAACTCAATGAAGTCAGTTATGCATTGCTTTGCAATGCATCCGTATGGCTTCCTGCTGTCCAGGTGCGTGACTTGCTAAGTCAGCTGCATGAGGGATTTCCCTCTAGGTACAGTGGTCAATTGCCGATTTACTTGACCTGCTAGGCGACCCTGTCTACTAGCTTGGGTCACGTAGTCAGGGTGGTCACCTGCTACTTACCAGTTCTGGATGGGCCATCGCTTGTGCCTGAGTCAGAGGGTCAACCAGTTCTGCACCCATGTTTTGATTACGGTGTGCCGAACATTCTTTGGATGTCTGGCTCCAGGGGTTCGATACCTCTGACAATTGTGCTGCCTTTTGCTGCAGATACATCTGCAGTTCCAGGAGCAAAACTCACAGGATCAAATCAGTATATTGAATACTGAATACAGGAGGGACCTTATGTTCCTGCCTACTCAATGCTACTATATGCGATGCCGCATACCGCTCCAGTCAAGCCTGGGTAGTATACTTTGCCACCTCTGGGTGTAATTCCCAGAATACATGCAATCTAATAGTGTATGCTGTTTTCATGCCCTGTGCCGCCTCCTTGTCTATGGGGGACTCTGATCCTTCATCCACTTGATCATCAGGGCTCTTGTGCCCTGTATTACGCGCAGTTGCTGGATCTTTTGGGTCCACGTCCTCCGTAATGTACTTGCTGGCCTCCTCAGCCTCCAGCAACTCTTTGATACGGGCCTCCGTGGCCCTGGTATGAGCTGGGTTTCCAGCTGCTTTGGCCGCACTCTCGCTTTGGTATGGCAGGACATAGGGACCAGTGCATGGTATTCCTTGGGTGTCTGTTCGACAACTGATGCGCTGGCATGCCTGCCTGCATCCTCTTGAAGTCCTCGGGATGCTAAGCAGCTAGATCGCCACAATCCTCCCTGCCCTGGCACTGCTGGAAGTGTTAGCCCTCCTGGCATCCTATCACGGTTCCGCTGCAAGACCTTGCTGGTCAATGCTTTGTCGGTTTTCCCCGCACCCGCTGGCTTAGTAGAGTCGGAACTCCAACCCTGGTCTCAGACTTCTGGCTGGCCTGCGGCCTGCCCTTGTGGCTCTCTCGCCTGGTTTCTTGCTGGGTCATCCAGTGACTCCTGGGCTTTTTGCCCCCCATATGTAGTGACTGTAGGAATAGGGTTGCTCATTGGGTATCCCTTGTCTAAAAATTGCATGGGTGGCTGTGTGCAAAGCTCAGATGCTGATTGAGTTCAGTCAGAAACTCTGACTATCCGATGTCGGCGGCTAGGCAATAGATCCTAGCTGGAAGATTCAAAAAAAAATGTAACGGTAGTTACGGGTTTTATAAGCTTAGGGTTCACACTACACAGAATCAGACCAGTCTTGGTCTATTGTTGTTGTAGTATAAACACAAAAATAAGCTGATTACATTAGCTGTAAAGTAAATAGTAATATAGTATGTTAATAAATAAGTAATTATTAAATATTAG
Organism: Termitomyces sp. MG148; assembly: GCA_003313785.1. NCBI lineage: Eukaryota > Fungi > Basidiomycota > Agaricomycetes > Agaricales > Lyophyllaceae > Termitomyces > Termitomyces sp. MG148. The sequence goes on from QLOM01000093.1 coordinate 39,064, forward strand.
GCCATAGTGGCGCTCAAGGCGCCACTCCGCTACATGGGGTAGGTGGCAGGGGATTGGCTGCCGCCAAAGCGAGGCATTCTAGGAGCGTGCGGAGGGAGTCAGAAATGGTTTTGGTGGTTTGTGGGAGAGTTTGGCGGTGTGCTGGGTGAGGAAAGCTTGCGTGAGTTGCACTTGTGTTTCTAGCTGGAGCAAGTGGGTCTAGGCTTCCTTGCTGGAGGCCATGGAATCCAAGAGAGCTTCTGAAATGGCTGGCTGAGACATAGATAACATTGGTGCTTAAGCCCAGTGGAGAAGCAACAGATAGGAGCCAGAGAAGGTTTGGCGGCTATAGGGAGCTTCCAGACTAGGATTAAGAGGCTTGTTCTGCTGTAGGGGCAACCTCCAAGTCACACAACTGGCAGAGGGAAATCCAAAGTTTATTAGAGACAGTACAATACAACAGAAAATACAACTAATCACCTGGCAGAGGGAAATCTAAAGAGAACAAGTCTAAGGATCCCTCTGCCATGGCACAGCACATCAGCATGGGTGGTGGAGGCATTGGAATGACTGTACAATACTTCCCAGAAGGCGCAGAAGCATTCTGGAGATCTCTGGGAACCAAAAAAGGAAGTTTCAGAAATGGAAGTCCCCTAACAGCATTGGAGCAAGCCCAGGGTCCTTCCACTCTGGAATGGTGCCAGTCCCATGGTCCCGTGAGTTACCCTTTCCCTGTATTATGGGCAGTGTATCTGAGAGTGGTTAGTGCGTGTTTTGTGCATGTCACAGAGACATCTGCACTTTTTTTTTGGTGTATGACTCATGTCGGTCCAAGCACAAGCAGTGTTTGGTGTTGTGGTTATGGCGTGCATTGTGCATGTTACAGGAGCAGGACTAGGAGGAGGCGTGGGTTTTAAGCCAGATGGTGGGGGGTTCAAAGTTGAAGGCATCTCCATCTCTAGAGATGAGTCCAGGTCCTCCTTCCAACCACCCCTGGAGGTCTCCCCCTGAGGCAGTGTCAGGGGACTTCCTTTTCCAGCCATCCCGGAGATCTCCGGGACCCTCCGGACTTCCTTTTCT